>JASVEL010000916.1:0-98616 GCA_032618575.1 Nicotiana noctiflora
CGTCGCGGACGCGATGAAGAAAATAGGCTGGCAGTGAAGTTAAGTTCAGAACAGAACCAGTCGTGGGTTTAATACCCAAAAATGCCATTTTTGAGTTCTAGAGAGAGAAACTCACGGGAATTGCTGGTAATTCATCGGGGATTTGTTGGAGGTAAGTTTTGTGGCTTAATTACATCATTTTAACATGAAATCATGGGTTAAATTTCTGTAAATGGAAGATTAAAGGTGGGTTTGAGCCCTAGGCCTAAATTAAAGAAAAACACCGATTTGAGTGGGCAAATGGAGTCCGATTTTGGTAAATTTTATATGCCTAGACTCGTATCGAGATGAGGATTCCGAATATGTAACTTTTGTAATTTTTCGACAAGCGTACCGAAAGTCGTGTTTTGACAACTTTGGGAATTTTGATGTAAATCGAGTTGTATTGATTGGGTGTTGTCCCATTGGCCTAATTTGTTGTGTTTCTACTGTATTTGATATGATTCTACGCGTGCGGAGCTTGATTCTCGTGGCAAGGGCATTGCGGAGTAGTCGTCGCACCGTATTGAGGTGAGTAATAGATGTGGGTGATGACCAGCGGGTTCGAAACCCCGGTATACCACTTTGTGACGCTCTATAGCGGCGAGACACGCACACTCTTGAGAGTGCGGGGTCGATCATGAACTGGAGACTATATATATTAGTCCGACCTGTTGATACTGTATTATTGGCTATTCTCGAGCCGTTGAACCCCCTTCTTGGGCGGTTGAGTATACTTGTGGGCCGTGAGCCAGTTATTGGATCCCGCGAGGATCGTTATCATTGTCTTATCATATAGACATGCTAGTTTACTACTACTCCGCAACTATTTCTGTTATTATGCTAATTCCAATCTCTGGAACTTGATATTACTGTTTTCCAACTGAAAAATGATAAAAAGAGTTTTCAAAAAACTACTTTTGAGCCTGCGAGGCTGTATCTGCATATTAGCCGACTAGTAGTGGATCGGGCTGCACGCCGCAGCGAGATATATGTTGGATCGGACTGCACGCCGCAGGAATATCTCTATGAGATGTGCTTGGGCTGTAGGAGCCCCTCCGGAGTCCGAACCCCCACAGTGAGCACGGGTACCCAAAATTGGAGTCGAGCTACGCGCCGTAGCGGTCATATCATGCATTGCATTGCATTTAGCTACATCTGCTAGCTGTTATGCTATTTATTGGTATTTGTTGGTACAGGTACAATGAATATTGATTCTATGACAGGGTAGCCGATTATAGTTTTACATAGTGCTTTATTGCGGATTTCTTATCTGCGCTGTCTTACCCTTGTTTATTACCACTGAGTCTGGCAGTACTCATTTTACTCCCTGCACCTTGTGTGCAGATTCAGGTACCTCTCAGCAGACTTGATTCGGTAGCTACTTGGAGGCATTGTGCGGGATAGTCGAGGTAGCTGCAGCGTCCGCAGGACCTGACTCCCCTTCTAGCTGTCATTTCTTATCTTGTTGTCTTTCCTTTCCACACTGAGTTGTTATAAACTTTATTACACTTATGTTCTTTAGAGGCTCATGACTCTTGACCCTTTGGTCTATGGGAGTTAGTATATTTTGGGACTTGGTCTCCCCGCTGTTGGTATAAGTATTACTATTGTTTCATATTTTGAAATGCTTAAATGGGTTAAAGAGAGCTTCAAGCTCCGTTGTTGATATTGATTGGTCAGGCTGGCTTAGCAATGTGCTTGGGCGCCATCACGACCGGATATGGGGTTGTGACAAGTTGGTATCAGAGCCTAGGTTTACTAGGCCTCATGAGTCTTGAGACGGTTGGTAGAGTCTTGTGGATCGGTACGGGGACGCCTGTACTTATCCTCGGGAGGCTGCGAACCTTTAGGAAAAACTTCACTTTTCTTGAACTCTGTTGTGCGATCTTGTTGTTCTGAGAACTGAACTTCTATATTCTATTCTCTCGCAGATGGCGAGAACGCGAGCATCGGGACGAGGTGGACGACCTCCATTGCCACCTGTTAGAGGCCGTGGGCGCGGTCGTGCCAGAGGTAGAGGTAGGGCAGCTGAGGCAGTGCCAACTGACCCGCCCGTTGTACCAGTTCAGGGGCAGCCCCTAGTGGTTGATGCTCCAGCAGCCCCAGTTCAGGGCCAGACTGTATCTATTGCTATTCCTGGTCTTCAGGAGACTCTTGCTCAGATATTATCGGTGTGTTCCGGTTTGGCTCAGGTAGTTTCAGCTACCGCTACTGCAGCGACATCTCAGACAGGGGGGTGGTCAGCAGACCCCTGCAGCTTGCACACCTGAGCAGGTTGTTCAGGGACTTCAGACCCCAGAGGCGGTCCCCGCTCAGGTGGTTGCACCGGTTATTCCCCCAGCTGCACCAGCTCGAGCTATAGAGCATATGGTTCAGGCTATGCCCAATGACGAGCAGCGTCGTCTTGAGAGATTTGGTAGACTTCAGCCACCCTATTTCAGTGGCGTTGAGGGCGAGGATGCCCAGGGTTTCTTGGATAAGTGTCAGAAGATGCTGCGTACGGCTGGTATTCTTGAGTCCAGCGGAGTTTCATTTACTACATTTCAGTTCACTGGTCCCGTATTTGATTGGTGGGAGGAGTTTGAGAGGCGTAGGCCTGCAAGAGCAGCACCTCTCACATGGCGGCAGTTCTCTACTCTCTTTCTAGAGAAATATGTACCTCGGTCTCGTCGCGAGGAGCTACGTCGCCAGTTCGAGTGGTTGATTCAGGGCGACATGTCTGTGACCCAGTATGAGCTTAGATTCACTCAATTGGCTAGGCATGCCACATGGATGATCCCCACTAATAGGGAGAGGATTAGGAGGTTCATTGATGGCCTCAACTACTCTATCCGTATTCTTATGACCAGTGAGCGAGTTCTGTCATCATCGTTTGAGCAGGTTGCTGATATGGCACGCTCCATTGAGGCGGATCGTCGCCGAGAGAGAGAGGAGCGGGAGGCCAAGAGGCCTCGTGGTTCGGGCAGTTTCGGTGGTGCTCCATCTAGAGGGCATTCCCAGCAGAGCAGAGGTCGCTCATCTAGACCTTCTCATTCAGGCCGCCCAGAGCAGAGCGGAGGTTCTTATGGTCGTGGTCGACAGGGGATTTCAGCAGGGTCAGTCATCACTTAGTGCCCTCCCAGCCCAGAGTGCAACACCTACTTCTCCGGCACCAGGTGCATGTTATGAGTGTGGTGAGTTTGGCCACATGAGGAGACAGTGCCCTCGACTACGTAGGGGCAGGACTCAGCAGAGGGATCAGCCCTCCTCTTCGGCACCATCTCAGTCTAGTAGAGGTGGAGGTCAGTCTTCTCGTGGTCGCCCCAGGGGCGAGGAGAGATCTGGTGGAGGCCAGGCACGGTTCTATGCACTTCCTGACAGGCGTGATGCAGTTGCCTCCGATGCTGTGATTACAGGTATCATTTCTGTCTGTCACAGAGATGCCTCTGTTCTATTTGATCCAGGGTCCACATATTCTTACGTGTCCTCTTATTTTGCACATCACTTGGGTGCGACTCGTGGTAGTCTTGATTTACCTGTTCATGTATCCACCCACGTGGGTGATACGATTGTTGTGGATCATGTCTATAGATCCTGTGTTATATCTATTGGGGGTCTGGAGACCCAGGCAGGTTTGTTATTGTTGGGGATGGTGGACTTTGATGTTATATTGGGTATGGACTGGTTGTTTCCATATCATGCGATATTGGACTGTCATGCTAAGACAGTTACGTTGGCCATTCCTGGTATTTCTCGGATTGAGTGGCGGGGTTCGACCGATTTCGTCCCTAGCCGTGTTATTTCGTTCTTAAAGGCTCAGAAAATGGTTGAAAAAGGGTGTTTGTCATATTTCGCATTTGTGAGGGATGTGGGAGCTGAGTCTCCTAGCATTGATTCGTTACCTGTTGTGAGGGACTTTCCAGACGTATTCCCCTCAGACCTGTCGGGTATGCCACCGGATAGGGACATTGATTTTGGCATTGACTTGGTGCCGGGCACTCAGCCCATATCCATTCCTCCTTATCGAATGGCACCAGCCGAGTTGAAAGAACTAAAAGTGCAGCTTCAAGAACTTCTGGATAAGGGTTTCATCTGTCCTAGTGTGTCTCCGTGGGGTGCGCCGGTATTATTTGTTAAAAAGAAAGATGGTTCCATGCGAATGTGTATTGATTATAGGCAATTGAACAAAGTGACAGTGAAGAAAAAGTACCCTCTACCGCGCATAGATGATTTGTTTGATCAGTTACAGGGTGCGAGGGTGTTTTCTAAGATCGATCTTCGTTCAGGCTATCACCAGCTGAAGATCAGGGACTCGGATATTATGAAGACTGCATTCAGGACCCGATATGGTCATTATGAGTTTCTTGTGATGTCTTTTGGGTTGACCAACGCCCCAGCAGCATTTATGCATCTGATGAACAGTGTGTTGAGGCCTTATTTGGATTCATTTGTGATTGTGTTCATTGATGACATTCTAGTCTACTCCCGTAGTCGGGAGGAGCATGCTCAGCATTTGAGTATTGTGTTGCAGAGATTGAGGGAGGAGAAGCTATATGCTAAATTCTCCAAGTGCGAGTTTTGGCTCGAGTCCGTAGCATTTATGGGACATGTGGTGTCTCGTGATGGTATTCAGGTTGATCAGAAAAAGATAGAGGTGGTGCAGAGTTGGCCTAGACCGTCCTCAGCTACAGAGATCAGGAGTTTTCTTGGCTTGGCGGGGTATTATCGCCGGGTTGTTCAGGGATTTTCATCCATTTCTTCTTCATTGACTAAATTGACCAAGAAGGGTGCACCATTTGTGTGGTCGGATGAGTGCGAGGAGAGCTTTCAGAAGCTCAAGACAGCTTTGACCACAGCTCCAGTGTTAGTATTGCCATCAGCTTGAGGTTCATATACCGTTTATTGTGATGCCTCGAGAGTGGGGATAGGTTGTGTGTTGATGCAGGAAGGAAAGGTAATTGCTTATGCTTCTCGGCAGTTGAAGCCGCATGAGAAGAACTATCCTGTTCATGACTTGGAGCTAGCCGCCATTGTTCATGCATTGAAGATTTGGAGGCACTATTTGTACGGCGTGTCATGTGAGGTGTATACCGACCATCGTAGTCTCCAACACTTGTTCAAAGAGAAAGACCTTAATTTGAGACAGCGGAGATGGCTTGAGTTGCTGAAGGATTATGACATTACTATATTATACCATCCGGGGAAGGCCAATGTGGTGGCCGATGCTTTGAGCCGGAAGGCGGTCAGTATGGGGAGCTTGGCATATATTCCGGCTGAGGAGAGGCCATTTGCTTATGATGTTCAGGTGCTAGCCAATCGGCTAGTGAGGTTAGATATTTCGGAGCCCAGCAGGGTATTGGCTTGTGTTGTATCTCGGTCATCTCTATATGATCGTATTCGTGAGCGCCGGTATGATGATCCACATTTGGCTGTCCTGAGGGACAGAGTTCAGCATGATGATGCTAGAGATGTCACCATTGATAGTGACGGCGTATTGAGGATGCGGGGCCGGATATGTGTGCCCAATGTTGATGGCCTTCGTGAGTTGATTCTGGAAGAGGCCCATAGCTCGCGGTATTCTATCCATCCAGGAGCCGCTAAGATGTATCAAGATTTGAAACAACACTATTGGTGGAGAAAGATGAAAATGGACATTGTCAGACATGTAGCACGGTGCCTCAACTGTCACCAGGTTAAGTACGAGCATCAGAGGCCCGGTGGTGTATTTCAGCGCATTGCTATTCCCGAGTGGAAATGGGAGAGGATCACTATGGACTTTGTTACTGGACTCCCTCGGACGGCGAGGAAGTTTGATTCTGTATGGGTGATTGTGGATAGACTGACCAAGTCAGCTCACTTCATTCCAGTTAGTACTACCTACTCATCGGAGCGGTTGGCAGCGATCTTTATTCGAGAGATTGTTCGATTGCATGGAGTTCCAGTGTCTATCATATCCGACAGGGGTACTCAGTTCACTTCTCAGTTTTGGAGAGCATTTCAGCGAGAGATGGGTACGCGGGTTGAGTTGAGTACAGCATTTCACCCCCAGACAGACGGACAGTCCGAGCGCACTATTCAGATCTTGGAGGATATGTTGCGAGCTTGTGTGATTGATTTTGGTGGTTCGTGGGATGAGTTCCTACCACTTGCTGAGTTTGCCTACAACAACAATTATCAGTCGAGTATTCAGATGGCCCCGTATGAGGCATTGTATGGCAGGCGGTGTAGATCCCCCGTGGGATGGTTTGAGCCTAGTGAGGTTAGATTGATAGGGACTGAGCTAGTCCAGGATGCTCTGGATAGAGCAAAGTTGATCCAGGAGAGGCTTCGTACAGCACAGTCTCGTCAGAAGAGTTATGCGGACCGTAGAGTTCGAGAGTTGTCTTTCATGGTTGGTGACAGAGTATTGTTGAAGGTTTCACCTATGAAGGGTGTTATGAGGTTTGGGAAGAAAGGGAAGTTGAGTCCTAGGTACATTGGTCCTTTTGAGATACTCAAGAGAGTTGGAGAGGTGGTATATGAGTTAGCCTTGCCGCCCAGCTTATCCAGCGTTCATCCAGTATTCCATGTGTCTATGCTCCGGAAGTACATTGGAGATCCGTCTCATGTATTAGATTTCGGCACCATTCAGCTTGATGGTGATCTATCCTATGATGTGGAGCCTATTGCCATTTTGGGACGGCAGGTGAGAAAATTGAGGTCTAAGGAGATTGCATCGGTTAAGGTTCAGTGGAGAGGTCGACCCGTGGAGGAGGCCACTTGGGAGGTCGAGCGGGAGATGCGGAACAGATATCCTCACTTGTTTGAGACCTCAGGTATGTTTCTTGACCCGCTCGAGGACGAGCGTTTGCTTAAGAGGGGGAGAATGTGACGACCCGGCCCGTCGTCACATTAATTACCACCCCGTTATATTCAAATTGTATGTTTTATGCTTTTATATCAGTGTTAAAGTCTATCGGGTGAGTTAGGAGTGAATTGGATTGAAAATGAGGCATATAGCCTTTTTGAAGGAAACTTGAATAAAGAAAGTCAACCCGGAGTTGACTATTTGTTTAGAGGGCTCGGAATCGGATTCTGATGATTCAGTTAGTTTCGGGAGGTGATTTGTGACTTAGGGGAGCGATCAGAATTGAATTTGGAGGCCCGGTGTAGAAATAGGCTTGAATTGGCTAAGGTTGAATTTTGGCGAAATCCGAACGGTATGTGAGATTTTGATCCGAGGGTAGGAATGGAATTCCGACAGTTGCAGTAGCTTCGTTAGGTGATTTTGGATATGTCCGCAAAATTTCAGGTCATTCGGACGTAGTTTGGTCGGGTTTTTGATCGAATGTGTAATTCGGAAAGTTTTAAGAAATTTAGGCTTGAATCCGTGTGTAATTGGTGATTTTGATGTTTAGGATGGTGTTTTTATGATTGGAACAAGTTCGTATCGTGTTTTGGGGTATTTTGGTGGTTTTCGTTGGGGTCCCGGGTGCCTCGGGGTGAATCCGGACCATCATCCGGCATTTGGAAGCAAGAAAAGACCTGCTGTAATCTGCAGATCACCGGGCAAACTTTTGGCCTTCGCGTTCGCGAGGGCTATGCCGCGTTCGCGTAGGCTGGGATCAGGTGACTATCGCGTTCGCGAGGGTTGGTGTTGTGTTCGCGTAAGAGGAAGCTGGGAAGCATCGCGTTCGCGATGGTCCGGGCCGCGTTCGCGTATAAGGAATTCGCAAGGCATCGCGAACGCGTGAGGCATGTCGCGTTCGCGTAGAGGAAAAGTCCGGCCTGGGGAGAATGGTCTTCGCGGACGCGTGAAAGAGTGACGCGTTCGCGATGAAGAAGAGGAAAAAGGCATCGCGTTCGCGTGAGAGGCGTCGCGAACGCGATAAAGAAAATAGGCTGGCAGTGAAGTTAAGTTCAGAACAGAACCAGTCGCGGGTTTAATACCCAAAAACGCCATTTTTGAGTTCTAGAGAGAGAAACTCACGGGAATTGCTGGTAATTCATCGGGGATTCATTGGAGGTAAGTTTTGTGGCTTAATTACATCATTTTAACATGAAATCATGGGTTAAATTTCTGTAAATGGAAGATTAAAGGTGGGTTTGAGCCCTAAGCCTAAATTAAAGAAAAACACTGATTTGAGTGGGCAAACGGAGTCCGATTTTGGTAAATTTTATATGCCTAGACTCGTATCGAGATGAGGATTCCGAATATGTAACTTTTGTAATTTTTCGACAAGCGTACCGAAAGTCGAGTTTTGACAACTTTGGGAATTTTGATGTAAATCGAGTTGTATTGATTGGGTGTCGTCCCATTGGCCTAATTTGTTGTGTTTCTACTGTATTTGATCAGATTCTACGCGTGCGGAGCTTGATTCTCGTGGCAAGGGCATTGCGGAGTAGTCGTCGCGCCGTATTGAGGTGAGTAATAGATGTGGGTGATGACCGGCGGGTTCGAAACCCCGGTATACCACTTTGTGACGCTGTATAGCGGCGAGACACACACACTCTTGAGAGTGCGGGGTCGATCATGAACTGGAGACTATATATTAGTCCGACCTGTTGATATTGTATTATTGGCTATTCTCGAGCCGTTGAACCCCCTTCTTGGGCGGTTGAGTATACTTGTGGGCCGTGAGCCAATTATTGGATCCCGCGAGGATCGTTATCATTGTCTTATCATATAGACATGCTAGTTTACTACTAGTCCGCAGCTATTTCTGTTATTATGCTAATTCCAATCTCTGGAACTTGATATTACTGTTTTCCAACTGAAAAATGATAAAAAGAGTTTTCAAAAACTACTTTTGAGCCTGCGAGGCTGTATCTGCATATTAGCTGACTAGTAGTGGATCGGGCTGCGCGCCGCAGCGAGATATATGTTGGATCGGACTGCACGCCGCAAGAAATCTCTATGAGATGTGCTTGGGCTGTAGGAGCCCCTCCGGAGTCTGAACCCCCACGGTGAGCACGGGTACCCAAAATTGGAGTCGGGCTACGCGTCGTAGCGGTCATATCATGCATTGCATTGCATTTAGCTACATCTGCTAGCTGTTATGCTATTTATTGGTATTTGTTGGTACAGGTACAGTGAATATTGATTCTATGACAGGGTAGGTGATTATAGTTTTACATAGTGCTTTATTGCGGATTTCTTATCTGCGCTGTCTTACCTTTGTTTATTACCATTGAGTCTGGCAGTACTCATTTTACTCCCTGCACCTTGTGTGCAGATCCAGGTACCTCTCAGCAGTGATCCAGTAGCTGTGCGAGGCGACGTTTGTGGATATTCGAGGTAGCTGCAGCGTCCACAGGACCTGACTCCCCTTATAGCTGTCATTTCTTATCTTGTTGTCTTTCCTTTCCGCACTGAGTTGTTATAAACTTTATTACACTTATGTTTTTTAGAGGCTCATGACTCTTGACCCTTGGTCTATGGGAGTTAGTATATTTTGGGACTTGGTCTCCCCGTTGTTGGTATAAG
The DNA here is from genome assembly GCA_032618575.1 of Nicotiana noctiflora. NCBI lineage: Eukaryota > Viridiplantae > Streptophyta > Magnoliopsida > Solanales > Solanaceae > Nicotiana > Nicotiana noctiflora. The sequence goes on from JASVEL010000916.1 coordinate 9,467, forward strand.
TATTACTATTGTTTCATATTTTGAAATGCTTAAATGGGTTAAAGAGAGCTTCTAGCTCCGTTGTTGATATTGATTGGTCAGGCTGGCTTAGCAATGTGCTGGGCGCCATCACGACCGGATTTGGGGTTGTGACATGCCTCTACTTGAGGACCCAGATGTTACGTTAATCAAATCTGGGCCTGTATTCATGACCAGGCCCAAAGTAAGTGGACGAAATACAGAACAGGTTTGTAACTTCAACATAAAATTTAAACAAATGTTTCTCGAATGACAGAAGAAGCCAATAAAATTCATATTATTTCAGAAGGTATCAGATTACATGTCAATCATTACTAATTTCAAATTCTAATAACTAATTGAACATTCTAAGAACGGAAATTTGGTATTAATGCTATTATTTCAGATACTTTGGTAGTTATTATGATATTAGTTGTAAAATTATTGTTACCTAATTTTAACTAAAGGAAAAAAATGTCGAAACATTAACTAAACAGGCTCGAGTTGTTAATAATTACAAAAACTCTAAAATCAACCTATATATAAATCATTTTTTGAGTGAGGCTAGACGAAAAAGCAGTTTGAACTTAATCCACTCATTTCCTTTTTATAAATTAAATAGATCCTGATTCATTTCCTTTCTTAGATTAAGTCGATCCTCATTCCGAATTTAACTATCAAAAGTAGTTAATTATCGATTTATATACAAGTTTTATAGGTGTATTAACTTTGTATTAGTCTTTTTTTAAACTTGTATTAGGTGATAGCTATATCTAACTATGTTTAACTATTATACTAGCTACTCTACTCTAATCTATATCTATCTCATATAGTTGTTGATTATTGTGAGCACGTGATTTTTACCCTACACATGAGCTAGTCCTATAAAATTCAAAATAAATGATTTTTCCTTATTTTTATAATTTTGTGTGAATTTTGTGTTAGTTGTTTGCATGTTATTTGCGTGTGATAAATGAAAATACAAAAAAAAAAAAAAAATGGCATCTTTAGGGAATTAATTCGTTTTTCTAGCAATTAAAGAAAAAAATCAAAAAATAGTTAGCTTTTAAATTGAAAATTGTCAAAAAGAGGTAATTAGTTTAATTTTTAATAAGTTTTAAATAATTACAAGGTATAATAAATACAAAATACAAAAATACAAAAAGGATGAAATACAAAAATATACATGGAAGAATAAGGATAAATAAATACAATGCAAGAAGAAGTACCAAAGGCAAAAGACTTGGGCCAAAATTGACACTAGCCCAAACGGAAATCAACAGCCCAGCCGCCCAGCCTTGCCAGCCCAAACGCCAGGCCCAACACCCTACCCGGTCCACCCCCCATTCCCTTTGATCTCAGCCGTGTGTGAGTTTTGATCCGACGGCCAGAGATCATTCTTACATTTTAATGTATACAAACCTTAAAAAACATAACTCAACATAACATATTCACATGAACTCCCTGTCTTCTCTCAAACAGCCGCGTCCCTCTTCTTCTTCTTCACTGCCGCCGCTAGGGTTCCGCCACCCATGGCGGCGGCCGGCCACTTTCCCGGCCAAAATTCATACCAAAATAACCCCCATCTCCTCCTCATCCCATTTCTTCAACTAATCTCCTTCAAAAACCACCATAACACCTTCAAAATGCAAACCCTAATCGCGCCGCCCCGCCTCCCCATGGCGCCGCCACCCAGAAATCAACACCCCACCTTTCTTCTAACATCCCTCATGCCGTGACACGAAAGAAATAAACCAAATCTGCCGGAAAATCACTGTCCGAGTTCGGGTGCAAGGATTTCTCAAGCAAGGTTCAAGAAAATGAAGAAAGACTCAAGATTTGAAGGCTCGTGTCAAGAAAACGAAGAAAAACACAAAGAAAAAGAAAAGAATAACCAGAAAACGGAAAAATCGGCAATAAGCTAAGTCATTTTCTTACACATGTTTATTTTATGTTTCTGATTTTTGGCGTGTTCTTTCTTACATATATCAATTTTTATGTTTTTATTTTGATGTTTTCTTGTGAATTCTTAAACCTTTGCTAAATTGAAAAATTGATTTGAGACATATCACATAGGATAATATATGACATCCGCGGTTCCAATACATCGGCAGCAAACGAAATGTTGGGTTCCTTTTGAAGAAGTTGTTAGATTTTGTTATTATTTTCGGTCCTGTTATGTGCTCCAGGTCATTTACTGTTGTTACTATAACTTTAAGGCTACACGCACAAGACTCTGTAGTTACAATGTGTCCCTTTTTATTTGAATTAAGTAGACTGAAAGTTTGGTTGTTTAGTCCATGATTTTAGTTTAATTACTAATTCGAGTAGATGCATTAGTTGGTCTAGTGGATTTTGTTTTTGCATCTTTTATAACCCATTACCTTTTGTTGAGAAGTTAGTGATAATATTTGTTTTAGACTTTGTTATGAGTTGATATTAGTTTCTGTTTTTGTTGATTTTCATTTTTCTGCCGAATTCTGTTTATATTTGTTGACATGGTTACCTAGTAGTTTTAATTAGTCAGTCGATTCAATAGGATGTATTGGTTATAGCTGCAGTTATTGATTAAGCTCGATTAGTGAATTCGTCCTTAGACTAATTAAGATTCAAGTTAGATCGATAGTTAAAATCACATAATTCATAGCAACCTAAGTTGTTTTACTAAATAGAATCAATTGCGACTAGTTAGCTCGAGTAATAAGACTCACCATCTATCAATGTCCCCCCGAGTCTTGTTAATCGGATAATTAATCATAAGTGGCTATATTTGTAAATTGCTTAGGGTTGGTTATAGGAGAAATGTGATTTTGATTAATTGAATTAAGTTGAATTTAAAGTAGTTAGAGGCCAATTGGCTAGTTGAGCAATAGTCACTTAATTGTGGCTATTTGCTAAATACAATCTGAAAATGGGTTAAAATAGAGGTAAAATACAGAAATTGGGAATGTAATAAGCTTAAAGAAGTAGGGGTGAATTGGGAAAATGAAGTTGGTAAACTTGTAATAAGATTAAAAGAGAATGGGTACAATAGGAAAGGGAATTGGCATAATTGTGATAAATATAGAGCATTTAGGGTAGTTTGGGCATAACAAAAGGTATTTTGGTAGATAATAAAAGGGAATGAGGGCACAATAGGTAATACCTAGGAAATAGAACATGGTAGAGTATTCTAGAAGGGGTTATAGTGTAGTTTTCACTAGAATGATTGCACTAACTTGTGCAACAAGCTAAGAATTGAAGGGGTTTTAGTGAAATAGTAATTTTCAGATTTTTTCTCTTTTAGGCCTATAAATAGGTAATTTCAGCTTCAATAATGGGGGTTCCAGCTGATTTTCAAGGCCTCTTTTAGAATTTTTGAACCATATGAACCCTAGAAAAATCCCAAAAAATATTCTTAAATTCCAGATCTGAAATTAATATTTCAGATTCATTTTCTTCTCTTTTCTTTTCAAATACACATCCAAAAATCCAAAAACAATAAGGGAATTCATCATAAAACAGTAGGAAACTGTTATTTGAGTGAGATTTGGCTTTGAAACAATTTGAAATCCTGAAATTCGTCTCCTGGGTCTGCTGTTTATCTCACTGCTGCTGTTGATCTCTTTGACTGTTATTGCTGGAATTTGTTGCTGATATCCCTGTATATACTGTTGCTGATCCTCTCTTTTATTTTCTGGATTTTCTCAGGTACACCTCCTCAATTGCTTCTTGTAGCTCATAATTTGAATGAAGCAGTAATTGTTCTTTATTTACAAGGATGACTATGCTATGCTATAATTAGTTCAAGTGTGTCAAAAATGGTAGTTGAATAGTATGGATGGACTATTGCTGAGTTCATTATAGCCGAGAGTCTGTTGTGTGTTATTTGTCCATTAATAGCCATGTTAACTTTTGTTAGTTTGTAATAAAATTTATGCTGTTAGGATTGTGGCTGTGGACTGATTTGTCGATATTTGTCTCTAAAATTAAGGTTCATTTGTTTTAAAAAAAAAAAAACATTAACATTTTGGAATGAATAATCTCTCCTTGATTTGTATATCGGATAAATAGAGGCACAAACAGATTTATTGTTCACCTATTCCAGCTTTAATTAAAAACTAAAATTACATAGCTAAGTCAGTGTAAACAGGTTGTCTTTGGCAAATATTGACAATGATTCTTCACGTTTGAATGGTGGGATTATAATAAAATAAGGTAATTAGGATATTAATTTATACGCGTTGATCATCCGACTCAATTTGAACGTTATGTCGGCTGTGAAGGTTGCATAAATTGGATAGTCTTTACCTCTACGTGGAATTGATCTTAGACCATGGCAATCGTAATGGCGTTTGTTTGTACTAACCTTAAACTAAGCTGCGTTGGAATTCATTAAGAAGGCCTAATTGAGGTTCTCATTATAGTCATAGAAATCCATTAGTTTGGGCATTTGATAAATAAAGAAGAAAAATCATAGTTATTCGTAGGTTTACCTTTAAATAAGAATGAGACGAGCCTCGCCCGAATAACACTGGGGCCCTCATTTAGTAATAAGATAATATAGTAGAATTGGAGAGGTTAATAGCGAATTTCATAACCTCTTCCAAAGTTTAAAAGCCGATATAGACTATCTTAAGGCACGATTTTAATATACTTTCCTATGAACGAGTGTGCACTTGGTGCAACTCAAATCCAAATCTCGGTAAAGCTGAAATACACCAAAAGTCATAGGCGTACTGGTTGCGGTATGACTCGAGGCGTGTTTTCGCGATACCGCAAATTCCTAAAAAATGACATTTAAAAGCACATTATGTTGTTAAAATCTATAACTGAGTCAAACGAAAGTCAAGAACGACAGTGGAGCGACCGTGCTAAAACCACGGAATCCGGGAGTGCCTAACACCTTCTCCCGGGTTAACAGAGTTCCTTATCCGGACCTCTGCTTCGCGGACATTTCAAGAGTCAAAATTCCTCGGATTCGGGATTAACCGGTGACTTGGGACACCATTGTCATTCCCAAGTGGCGACTCTGATTAATCTCTAATAAAATCCCGAACCGATTGTCCTTAAATTGGAAAAACTCCTTCCCTTACGTTATTTTATCCGTTTCGGGTAATTGAGCGTCGGGGTATACCCTACAAGTGTATTTTATACACCTTACGCATGTTATGGGGTAGTAAAAAGGGAGGTGTGACAGCTCTGGCGACTCTGCTGGGGAACGAACCCTGAATTTCGATTTCAGGGTCTAAGAACTCGAGCTCCTTAGAACTGCCGTTTGCGTTTTTATTTGACTTTATTATGTGATTTGAATAACATGCTATGTGCTTTATCGCTTTGATATTATGTGGACTGTATATAAAATTGTGCCGAAAACCCTTCTCTCTTCTTCCCCGGGGATGTGCTTACTGGTTGAGACTCCCCTTTCTGTTAAAGTCACCTTAATTTAAGAAAACAGAGGCCGGATAAGTTACAAAGCCGATTGACTCCGCGGGTCACCGGTACGTAGCCCCCTCCTCGATTCGAGTTGTCCGCTCGGGTACACGGTCTAGCAATCCATGAAACCGTAAGATTTTGAACATAGGTCTAGGACGATTATTTGCATCATATTTGACTTAGGGGACTCAACACAAGGGTTGGGTCCGTCTAGGACAGGTGACCCGGTATTAAAAAGACCGAGCATGCTATGTGTTGCATTTTATTGTCCTTGATCGTTATGCGGACCGGCAAAAATCCCGAGATTGGAAAAATTGTTGAAAAAGGAAAAGAGAGAGAGGAAAATAATGATTTGTAGAAGATAGGTACATGGAAAATTTGAAAATTTGAAAAAAATCGGTGGAACATTTTTGAAAAAATTGGTCAAATAATCTGACCGAACTACGCAGGTTTGATTCTCGCCATTAGGTGGGATACGTAGGCAACCCTTAAACGGGTCCAACCACACTTTTAGAAAAGACCAAAAAGATTTTCTTTTCAAATAGTCGAGGTGATTGCTATTTTTGGCAATGGCCGAATGTTCCGAAAGGACGACGGAAGGCTGTTTTTGCAAAAATGGCCACTTCGAAAAAAATTTATTTTTCCTTTTCTTTCATTCGAAAAATTGAAAATTTGCATTGAAAAAGATTTTTCCTTTTCTAAATAAAGTCACCTTAATAAATGTGCAGGACGAGCACGATGATGAATGAACAATTTTCCCTAAATAAAATCCCTTTGGAGCTGAGGTTATGGTGGCAGGACATGGGATCCGATGGCCAAGACTGGGTCAAAAAGTACTTGAAAGGCCTTACGGGGTTACTCGAAATAGTTCCTCGGGGCGATGTGATTAGAGCGTTGGTCTCGTTTTGGGATTCGGCACACAACGTATTTCATTTCCCAGATTTTGAGCTTACCCCTACTTTGGAAGAGGTTGCCTTCTATATTAGGAAGACCGATGTTCCGCTGAAAGGAAAATACCCGGTATCTCCGAGGATGGTGACAGTGCATCGCTTCCTTGACTCTTTGAAAATTGCCCGGAATGTTCATAATGAAGATTTGGCCGACGGGTTTTGTTCTTTAAGCTTCATCTACAATAGGTTTGGACATGTTGGGGGTTTCAATGATCCTACCAACAAGCTATGTTGCAAGTCCAACCGGGCGAAATGGGAAGAACACCGGAGGTTCGCATTTTTGGTGGCATTTCTCGGAGTTGTTGTATTCCCGAGGAAAGATGGACATATCAATATCAAAGTCGCCGGGGTAGCTTCCACACTGATAGTACAAGAAAACTGTACTCTGGCCCCGATGATTGTTGCGGATATCTATCGTGCTCTGACTGCGTGCAAAGCAGGGGCAACTTTCTTCGAAGGGTGTAACTTGATCTTGCAAATCTGGCTAATTGAGCATTTGTGCCACCACCCTTCCTTCTCGAGCTATGGTTCGGCCGATCGGACATGTTTGGAAGAGTTCAATGCGAGGACAAAAGAAGTAAAATTGCCCGAGGGAGTCCAAGGTTGGATTGTGTATCTTCGATCACTAACTGACGGTCAAATTGATTGGACGTATGACTGGTTACCTCTTGACGAGGTGATATACATGCCAACGGAGGGATCGCCGTTTTTGATCATGGGTTTGAAGAGTATACAACCTTATGCACCATACAGAGCCCTGCGACAGTTGGGTCGGTGTCAGATTATTCCAAGAGATGGGGATCTCGGTGTGCAAGCTGTGGAGATTGGTCCGGACGGGCAATTCCCGGAAGCAAAAATCCGGCAAATCTGGAACGAATGCCAAAATTTGAAGATTGATACTTGTGTGCCGAATAGAGCAAAGGGGGAGATATCACCTGGGTACTCCACATGGTACCGACGAGGGGTTGAACACGAACGTCTTTCAAAGAGACCTCACTTGCAAGACCCGATAGAGCAATCCGAGGAAAATCGGAAATGGGCGGCCAAGGAGAAAGAATATAAGGCAAAAATCAGTCTGTTGGAAGATAAACTGAGAAATCTTCATTTCGAAAGCGGTTTACAAGCGGCATCCGATGAAGGGGAAAAGAAACAGCTGAAAAAAGAAAATGATATGTTGAAGGCTCAAATAGCTCAAATGAAAATTGCATCCGAGACCCCAGTTCGTTCAGCCCGGGATGAAAAGTTAATTGAGATTCTCCGGCGGAAAGTAAACGACTATGGCTTCGATTTGGATGTAGCTGAAAAAGAGTTAGCCAAGGCTCGGAAGCAAATGGACAAAGACGCCGAGGAAAGAGCCAAGTTAGTCCAACAGCTACAAAGCAAGCACGATGTTGAAATAGCTCAGCTTAGAAAGAAAATGATCTCAGCCACGGCTAAGAGCAACAAGATTATCAAAGATCTTGAGGAAGAAAGAGAACATTGCTACACGACCATGGCTAGATTAAAATTGGAGCTACAACAGGTGCAAAAGGACAACCAACATGTCTTGGATGCTCGCACCCAGCAAATAAGCCGTCTATTGCAAGAAAAAGGGGTCATCAGAGAAAAGATTGTTCGCATCGCCCAGTATATTACCCGAAAGACTCAGCTCTGTGAAGATATGACCCGGAGGACTTTTGTTTCTGCAGTGAAGTATTTTGTACAACAAGTCATGGCCGACCTGGATAGGCTTCAAAGGGGTTTGGCATATAGGCCCGCGGCAAGGCCGAACGATGCCTCGCGGGCACTAGGTGCATTAATGTACTCTTAGGTCATGCATCGTCTTTTATTTTATTTTATTTTTCTTTTTCTTAAACATCGCTTTGTAATCAAGGCTTTGGATTATCAATGAGAAAAACAAAGTGTTGTTACCAATTCTTTTGCTTTATGTCATCTCCTTTATATCCGCTAGGCAAATAAATAGGAACGTGATTATGAAAACGACAATGAAAAAAGAAAAAGCAAGAAAAGAAAAGAAAAGAAAAAAGAGAGAGCAAGAAAAGAGAAAAAGCAAGAAAAAAAAAAAAAAAAAAAAAAAAAAAAAAAAAAAGAAAAGAAGAAAAGAAAGAAAGAAGACAAAAGAGCGGAGAGAGAAAGATGATTGAAGTGAGCAGCGGCCGGGATGATGCATAACGATTCAGGCGAATGTGTTTATTTTTGAAGTCGTTACATCTTATTCATGCGCTAACAACTAACGAGTGTTGATGTTTGTGAGTCCAGATTTTCTAGGCAACTGGCATACTGGCTACCCACTCATACAACACCAGATCCAAAAAGATGACAAAGGCTGTATCCCAGGAGATCGAGGCGACCATTGTAGACCCTGCTCACGAAGAAGAGATCATGGATGTGGCAGGGATGAAAGAAGAAATGTACAAGTTAAGACAACAGATGGCTGAAATGTACCAAGCTTGGTCGAGAGGTCAACCACTACCAGCCTACCCTGCTAACCCTGCATATGTCCCTCCAGCCAATCCTAACCCCGAGCCTCCAACACTGAACTCATCATCCACCTACCCCGATTACCCTCACTACTATGCTTCCACCTCCCAAATGCCACCACCTCCAGCCAAGCAAACACCACCTCAGGTTCCACAAGTTGCTCCTGTATATGTGGCACCTCCGCCCGCGGTTATCCACAAATCCTCTAGCGAACCAATGTTTCATATCCAGGATTCTCATTACTACCCCCCGGAGCCTACTTTCAGACAACACGAGTCTCACGCTCCCATGATAGAAGCTAGTGCCGGGCAGGAGGAGATGGCTCGAAAGGTGAAGAGTCTTGAGAACGCTTTCCGCAATATGCAAGGGTTGGGAGGACAAGTAAGTGTAGCCTACAAAGACCTGTGTTTGTTCCCGGAGGTGCAGCTTCCTGCAGGATTTAAGTTGCCCAAGTTCGACATGTACAATGGACATGGGGATCCTGTAGCTCATCTAAGAGGATACTGTAGTAAGATGAGAGGCGCGGGAGGTAGAGATGAATTGTTAATGGCGTACTTTAGCCAAAGTTTGAGTGGATCAGCGCTGGAATGGTACACCCGACAGGACCATACAAGATGGTTCGTTTGGGATGATTTAGCACAAGCTTTTGCCAGTCATTTTCAGTACAATCTGGAGATCATACCCGACAGGTTATCCCTTACCAAGCTGGAGAAAAAGCCAGGAGAGAGCTTTAGAGAATACGGTTTTAGATGGAGGGAACAGGCCGCTAGAGTGGATCCACCGATGAAAGAGGGAGAGATGGTGGATTGTTTTCTGCAAGCTTTGGATCCAACCTACTACGGCCATCTAGTGTCAGCAATCGGAAAAAGTTTCAACGAAGTTGTAAAAATGGGAAGTTTTGTAGAAGAGGGTTTGAAGACAAACAAGATTATGAGTTTTTCGGCTATCAAAGCCACTAATCAAGCTATACAGAGTGGAAGTGGAGGAGTTATGGGAAAGAAGAAGAAAGAAGAAGTATCAACCATTGAAAGCAGGTCATGGAGTCGCAACCCACATTATAACCCACCTAGACCTTACCGCCAACACCCACCAAGCCCGTCAACCCCATATAATCCACCACCACCATCTTACCCGCCAAATCCCTACAATGCACCGAGCCCATATAACCCACCACCACCACCATACCCACCGACTGTACCACATTACCATCACCCTCAAACCCAAGCTTATCCACCACCGCCACCCCACGTGTGGAGAGCTCAAGCTCCACACAATGTGTACCATACCCAAAACACATACCCAACCCCTAAACCTTACCGAAACCGGAATAGACCCAGGCCGGACGTTGATTGGAGAAACAAAGCAAGAAGAACATTCACTCCTCTCGGAGAGTCATATACCAGTCTTTTCCACAGGTTGAAAGAATTGGGGATGGTGAGACCAATCGCACCAAAAAATCCGAACCCACCCCCGAAAAATCTTGATTCTTCTGTCAGATGTGAATATTGTTCAGGAACGTTGGGCCACGATACCGAGAAGTGTTGGCAATTAAAGAATGCCATTCAAGATCTTATCGATGAGAGGAGAATTGAAGTGCAGGCTCCCGAGGCCCCAAACATTACCCAGAATCCATTGCCGAATCATCACGAAACAAATATGATAGAACTGGTGCAAGGTGATGGCAATCAAAAACCATCTCAGGCCGTCATGATGATAAAGTCGAGTGACAAGTTAGAGAAAGAAATTGTGAAAGAGGAAGCAATTGTTGAGAAACCAAAGCCGGTAGTGATGGGAGGTTTAAAGGTGGTAGTTCCAGGTGCAAAGACGATCGTAACTGTGAAAGGAGCAAGTGCAGAGCCAGTGATCATAAAACCAGTAGTACAAATGCCAGTGGTGAATACGAAGACCGTGCCTTGGAACTATAATAAGGTAACAGTAGTTTACAAGGGAAAAGAGATTTCTGGTGAAATTAATGAAACGCATGGACTTACTCGATCTGGAAGGTGTTTTGCTCCAGAGGAACTGAGAAAGATGAAAGCGGTGAAAGAAAGTCAATTGAAAAAGCCAGTGTCGGAGGAGGAAGCAGAGGAATTTCTTAAGAAAATGAAGTCGCAAGAGTACTCGGTGGTGGAACAGTTAAGAAAGACCCCGGCCCAAATTTCTTTGTTATCTTTGTTGATACATTCAGAAGAGCACCGGAAGGCTCTTATGAAAATTCTAAATGAAGCTCATGTTCCGGAGAAGATTTCAGTGTGTCATTTGGAGAAGATTACCAGCAAAAGTTTCGAGTCCAATAGAATCACCTTCTCTGATAGGGAGTTGCCGGTGGAAGGAACTGAACACAACAAAGCATTGTACCTCACGGTAAAGAGTGAAGAGTCAGTTGTGACCAGGGTATTGATTGACAATGGATCGAGCGCGAACATCTGCCCGCTGTCAACTCTAGGGAAGCTGAACATTAGCCCGGATAGAATCCGGAGAAACAATGTCAATGTGAGAGGGTTTGATGGCGGGGGTAAAAACACATTGGGGGATATTATTTTGGAAGTGACCATCGGTCCCGTTGATTTTACGATGGAGTTCATGGTGCTTGATATTGCCGTATCATATAACCTGCTGTTAGGTCGACCCTGGATTCATGCGGCCAAAGCGGTACCATCTTCTCTACACCAGATGGTCAAGTTTGAATGGGAGCAGCAAGAGATTGTTGTACACGGAGAGGAAAACGCTTGTAATGTGGTAGCACCTTTTGACGGTACCGATGGGGATCGGGGTCCTTGGGTCTACCAAGTGACGGATGCTGTAGAAGTGAACAAAGTTGCTGAAGGAGAAAAGTTACCAACCCCGATGGTGGCACCAACTGCTATAATGGTGGCCAGAGAAATGTTGAAAAATGGATTCACACCGGGGAGGGGATTAGGCAAAACACTGCAAGGAGTCACTCAACCAGTTCAGCTTCCGGAGAATAAGGGCACATTCGGCTTAGGGTTCAAACCCACCTTTGCCGATATCCAAAGAGCCTCTAAAGTCAAGAGAAAATGGACCTTGCCCAAACCCATACCCAAATTATCCGATATCTTTATCAGGCCTGGTACAAAACATCAACCATCTGCCGCAGCAAAATGCATTGAGACACAACTTGATGAAAAAATGCTTGGTTTTAAGAAATTGTTCTGGGAGGTGAATACGATTGAAGCAGGGGAAGGCACGAGCAACATGGACGTGCAATTTGTGGGGCCCCGAGTCACATTGAACAATTGGGAAGCTACTCCTTTCCTTATCCGGAAGGAGTCTTGGTAGTTAGCTCAAATTTCATTATTGTTCCCCCGAAAGTTGTTATAATTTCCCCATTCCCCTCATGAAAAAAAATCACCATGTATCCCGAACATCGTTCGTTTCTTTTATTAATGAAATGCAGTTTTTCCTTTTCTTTCCTTTTGCCTTATTTTTCTTTATTTTTCCCTTTGTACAGTTTTGCATGTGCTGATTCCAATGCCATGTCATGCGTGAAGGATTCTAGACCCAGTTCTGACAATCACGCTACTATACAAGAAATCGAGGAAGATAGTGAATTAGAATGTGAGGATGAGGAAGCCCTGGAGGAAATAAGTAAGGACATGAAACAATACGAGGAAAAACCCAAGCCGAATTTGAGTGATACGGAATCTATAAACTTGGGGAGCGAAGATGATGTCCGAGAAACAAAGATTAGTGTGCATTTGGAGGCACCCCTCAGGGATGAATTGATAAGGTTGTTACATGAATTTAAGGACATCTTTGCTTGGTCCTATGATGACATGCCCGGACTTAGCACAGATCTAGTGGTACACAAGTTGCCAATTTACTCGGAATGCCGGCCAGTGAAACAAAAGCTGAGAAAATTCAAAACGGACATTAGCGTGAAGATAAAAGAAGAGGTGAATAAGGAGTTTGAGGCAAAGGTCATAAGAGTTACCAAATACCCCACCTGGTTGGCAAATGTTGTGCCGGTCCCAAAGAAAGATGGCAAAACCAGAGTGTGTGTAGACTATAGAGACCTCAACAAAGCCAGTCCGAAGGACGACTTCCCATTGCCAAACATTCACATATTGATCGACAATTGCGCCAAGCATGAAATCGGTTCGTTTGTGGATTGTTATGCAGGTTATCACCAGATCCTGATGGACGAAGAAGATGCTGAGAAAACTGCCTTCATTACACCTTGGGGAACGTACTGTTACAGAGTAATGCCGTTTGGATTGAAGAATGCCGGGGCAACTTACATGAGGGCAATGACCACTATGTTTCATGATATGATGCATAGAGAAATTGAAGTATATGTGGACGATGTCATCATAAAGTCCAGAAAACAACCTGATCACGTGAAAGATTTGAGGAAGTTTTTCCAGAGACTCCGGAGGTACAATCTAAAACTCAATCCGGCGAAGTGTGCTTTTGGAGTGCCTTCAGGGAAACTACTGGGGTTTATTGTGAGTCGGCGAGGTATTGAATTGGATCCATCAAAGATCAAATCTATTCAAAGTCTACCTCCGCCGAAGAACAAGAAGGAGGTCATGAGCTTATTAGGAAGGTTGAATTACATTAGTCGGTTTATTGCTCAGTTGACATCAACATGTGAGCCGATTTTCAAGTTGTTGAAGAAAGACGCGGCCGTGAAATGGACCGACGAGTGTTAGGAAGCCTTCGACAAGATCAAAGAATATTTGGCCAATCCTCCGGTGTTAGTACCTCCAGAACCAGGGCGACCTCTGATTTTGTATTTGACGGTGCTAGATAACTCTTTCGGTTGTGTACTGGGTCAACATGATGAGACAGGCAAGAAGGAACAAGCCATCTACTACCTCAACAAAAAGTTTACATCTTACGAGGTGAAGTATACCCAACTGGAGAGAACTTGTTGTGCATTGATTTGGGTGGCTCAGAAGCTAAAGCATTATTTGTCAGCATACACTACGTATTTGATATCACGATTGGATCCTCTCAAGTATATCTTTCAGAAGCCCATGCCTACGGGAAGACTGGCCAAATGGCAGATTCTGCTCACAGAATTTGACATTGTTTATGTGACTCGTACGGCAATGAAGGCACAAGCTATTGCGGACCACTTAGCCGAGAATCCGGTGGATGATGAATATGAACCACTGAAAACATACTTTCCGGATGAAGAGGCAATGCTTGTCGAGGAGATGGAGCAAGAGGAAAAGCCAGGATGGAAAATGTACTTTGATGGAGCCGTCAACAGCAGGGGCGTTGGTATCGGAGCGGTACTCATTTCAAGTACGGGACAACACTATCCCGTCACAGCTCAGCTTCGATTTTTCTGTACCAACAATATGGCCGAATATGAAGCATGCATCTTGGGATTAAGGATGGCGATTGACATGGGTATTCAAGAGATTTTGGTCATGGGTGACTCGGATCTCTTGGTACACCAAATTCAAGGGGAATGGGAGACACGAGATTTGAAATTGATACCATATCGGTATTGTTTGCACGAGTTGTCTCAAAGATTCCGGTCTATAGAATTCAAGCATATCCCGAGAATGCACAATGAGATTGCGGATGCTTTGGCCACATTGTCCTCTATGTTGCATCATCCGGACAAGACATACATAGATCCGCTCCAGATCCAAGTCCGAGATCGGAATGCTTATTGCTTCGTTGTGGAAGAAGAGTCGGATGGAGAGCCGTGGTATCATGATATTAGAGAATACTTAAAAGTTGGCAAATACCCGGAGCAAGCCACAGGAGACCAAAAGAGAGCCATCAGGCGTCTAGCCAATGGATTTTTCTTCAGTGGAGGAGTGGTATACAAAAGGACACCAGATCTGGGTTTATTGAGATGTGTGGACGCACAACAAGCAGATGAAATTATGATTGAAATACATGCTGGAATATGCGGACCCCACATGAGCGGATATGTGTTAGCAAAGAAGATTCTAAGAGCAGGGTACTACTGGCTCACGATGGAGCGTGATTGTATCAGGTATGTAAAGAAATGCCATCAATGCCAGGTGCATGGGGATCTAATCCACTCTCCGCCTTATGAGTTGCACACAATGTCAGCACCCTGGCCCTTTGTTGCTTGGGGCATGGATGTCATCGGCCCAATAGATCCGGCCGCTTCTAATGGGCACGGGTTTGTCCTGGTTGCAATTGATTATTTTACCAAGTGGGTTGAAGCTAAGACATTCAAGGCAGTGACGAAGAAAGCGGTGGTGGATTTTGTGCACGAGAATATCATATGCCGATTTGGAATCCCCAAAGTGATTATCACGGACAATGGAGCCAATTTAAACAGTCATCTCATGGCGGAAGTTTGTGAAAGGTTTAAGATCACGCACCGTAATTCCACACCTTACAGGCCGAAAGCAAATGGTGCAGTTGAAGCGGCAAATAAGAACATCAAGAAGATTCTGCGAAAAATCGTGGAGGGATCCAGGCAGTGGCATGAAAAGTTACCCTTTGCTCTCATGGGTTACCGCACGACGGTACGTACTTCTATCGGAACCACACCTTATACCCTGGTGTATGGAACGGAGGCTGTTATACCCGCAGAAATAGAAATACCGTCATTGCGAATTATAGCCGAATCTGAGATAGATGACGATGAATGGGTAAAGGCCCGATTAGAACAGTTGAATTTGATTGATGAGAAGAGATTGGCCGCGATCTGCCATGGACAGTTGTATCAGCGGAGAATGGCCAGAGCATATAATAAGAAGGTACGACCTCGAAAGTTTGAAGTCGGACAACTGGTATTGAGGCGTATCTTACCACATTGGGCAGAGGCAAAAGGCAAGTTTGCACCGAATTGGCAGGGACCGTTCGTGGTATCACGGGTGTTGTCCAATGGAGCATTATACTTAACCGATGTTGAAGGAAAGTGCGTAGAGACTGCTATCAATTCAGATGCAGTCAAAAGATACTATGTATGATTTCTTTTCAATTGTATGATTTGTATTTTGTTGTGATTTTGGAATTGAAATGACGAAGGCATTTTATTCTCTATCCAAACACTTTATCCATTGTTAACCCCTTTGAGCCTTAATGAATGAATTCTTTCATATCCCTCTCTCGGAATCATTCTAATGCAATAAGTTCACGATTGCCATAATGAAATTGAATTGATGGAAAAATGAAAAGAAAAAAATGATGAAAAATGATGAAAAAAAAAAAGAAAAAAAATCCAAAAATTTCCCACATATTGAAACTGGGGCAGAAGTTATGTTTAATAATTCCGAGAGTTGTAAATATTTTTAACCCTCGTTGAAATTTTGAGCCTTTATATCTTTCTTTCTTAACCAGTCCAAAAGCCACGTTACAGTCCAAAGAAAGACCTTCTGATCAATTTTGAAATGATAACAAATACAGCGAAGGAGGAGTGAAACATCGGACAATACCCGTGGTAAGAAAACAAAATACAAAAGGAAAAAATGAGAAAAAATATAAAATGAGAGAGTCTCATCAGTGAAAACCTTAACCGGCACTGTGAGATGATGGTGAGGTTGAGAGAATAAATGAGAGAGTCTTATTGGTGAAAACCTTTCGAGGCACCGTAAGGCGATCATCAAAAGAGAAAAAGGCAACAAAAAAGAGTATTGGTTTGGGTCAAAGGCAATTCAGAGTCAGAATAATGATTGGAACGAACTGGGTCAGAGTTTAAATACATGGCATGGTCAGCGGAATCAGCCAGCAAATACCCAGATAAGTTCCGTCATCTCTCCAAAATACCCTTACCTTTCTTTCATTTTTCTGCATTTCATTGTTTACCTTTTTGAGAGCTAACTACCAGCTCCTGATAACGGAAGTTGAAATAACACTGGATCAGAAAGGATGGAAGATTGGGGAAAGAAATAAAGAAGCTTGGCAAACATGGCCAAAGAAAAAAGGAAAACAAAACAAAAAGGAAAAATGAGAAAATACAAAAAGAGTTTGCGTGGGACAAGCAGTTAGAAGTCATGCAACATGAGAAAAGCAAAAACAAAGGAAGCAATAAGAAGCGGGGACGGCAGATGCCAGTTGCCAGCGGTTTATATCTAATAAATTTTGTTTCATGCAGGAACAAATTGTCACTAATCACTTTAAAGTGAATGTGACCAATGTGGAAAATTTAAAATACCAAAAAGAGAAAGTCCGCCGAATAAGTGGAGAAATTCACGGGCAAGAGATCAGTTGGTAAAAAGAAAATACCAAAAAGAGGAGGTAACATCTTTTAAAATCCATTCCCCAGTCTTCAGGCTGAGGGGATACTGTTTTTCATCTGCATTTGCACGTTTAAATCCTGTTAGGCGCCCACCTTCAAATTCGGGAATACTTTTTGCATCGCATTGCACGTTTAAATTCTGTTTAGGCGCCCACCTTCAAATACGGGAATACTTTTCTGCATTTGCATTGCACGTTTCAATTCTGTTAGGCGCCCACCTTCAAATTCGGGAATATTTTCTGCATTCGCATTGCACGTTTCAATTCTGTTAGGCGCCCACCTTCAAATACGGGAATATTTTCTGCATTCGCATTGCACGTTTAAATTTCTGTTAGGCGCCCACCTTCAAATTCGGGAATATTTTCTGCATTCGCATTGCACGTTTAAATTTATGTTAGGCGCCCACCTTCAAATACGGGAATACTTTTCTGCATCGCATTGCACGTTTAAATTTCCGTTAGGCGCCCACCTTCAAATTCGGGAATATTTTCCGCATTCACATTGCACGTTTAAATTCTGTTAGGCGCCCACCTTCAAATTCGGGAATATTTTACTGCATTCGCATTGCACGTTTAAATTTCGTTAGGCGCCCACCTTCAAATACGGGAATATTTTCTGCATCGCATTGCACGTTTAAATTTACGTTAGGCGCCCACCTTCAAATTCGGGAATATTTTCTGCATTCGCATTGCACGTTTAAATTTACGTTAGGCGCCCACCTTCAAATTCGGGAATATTTTCTGCATTCGCATTGCACGTTTAAATTTCGTTAGGCACCCACCTTCAAATTCGGGAATATTTTCTGCATCGCATTGCACGTTTAAATTTCCGTTAGGCGCCCACCTTCTAATACGGGAATACTTTTCGCATCGCATTGCACGTTTAAATTTCGTTAGGCGCCCACCTTCAAATTCGGGAATATTTTACGCATTCGCATTGCACGTTTAAATTTCGTTAGGCGCCCACCTTCAAATTCGGGAATATTTTCTCGCATTCGCATTGCACGTTTAAATTTCGTTAGGCGCCCACCTTCAAATACGGGAATATTTTCTGCATCGCATTGCACGTTTAAATTTCGTTAGGCGCCCACCTTCAAATACGGGAATATTTTCTGCATCGCATTGCACGTTTAAATTTCGTTAGGCGCCCACCTTCAAATACGGGAATATTTTCTGCATCACATTGCACGTATCTGCATTTTAAAAAGAAAAAAAAAAGGGAAAAAGAAAAAGAAAAAAAAAGAAAAATCTGATTTTTAGAGTTATTCTCTTTTTAGCACTTTTAGCCATAAGAACCCTAGAAAAACCCCAAAAAATATTAGCTGATTTTCAGGTCTGAAATTAACATTTCAGATCCATTTTTCTTCTATTTTGCCTTCAAATTCATATTTAAAAATCAAAAAAAAAAACAGTAGTATATTCATTACTGAATGTTAGGACACTGTTATTTCGAGTGAAATTGGGTTTTGGACAACTGGAAATTCTGAAAATCTTCTCCTGGGTTTGATTGTCACTGTTGTTTCCCGTTGGAATTTGCTGCTGTTGAACTGGACTGTTTACTGCTGGGTTTCTGCTTTATATACCTGCTGATTCTCCTGCTTTGTTTCTTAATACCAGGTATACATCTTCAATTCCAGAAATTGTAGTTGGCAAGTTCAAGTTGAGAAATATATGAAGATTTGAAGTTTAAGTTCAAAATTCACTCTATTTTTCTTTTTTGTATGATTTGTATGTTGTTATTCTTATGGCTATTCGAATATGTTTTTGTATATGAAACTGGACTGGATTTCGTTACAATTCTGAAAGTTAAGGCTTGAATGTTAAATACATGAACATATGGAAATTGACTTTTTTAGGATTTAATTGTTAATTGGCTGTGGTGATGAAATCTAATTCTACCGCCACTGCCTCTAAGAAGATGCATTAATATGTTTATTAGCATCATAGAATCAGTAAATACGTAGGCATGCATAGTTGCAAATGTGCTTTTTTTTTTTCCGAGATTTAGTATCACTGTAAGTAGGCGTAAGTTAATGATTTTTCATGTGTAATTGTTGAGGATTCTCTCCTTTTGATGCTTTGACTGATGTGTAAATTGATCCTATATGTTAAATAATTTCAGGAACATCCTTATTCTTAAATAAGATAACCATTAGCAAATGTTACTTCTTTACAAGATATGGAGTAAAGTTTTACATATTATAGTTGTTACTAATGCATTACACATGCACAACGACATTTGCTTAAAATAAAGGAAAGTCTAAGCCCAATAAAAATTCGAAAGGGGCCTGGAACACTTATTGGTGAATGCGATTAAGGGAAAAACACAAACAGAAAAACATAGTATATACCTCTTAAGGTAGAGACTTAATAAGTTAAATTGGGACGAGCCACGCCCGAATAACACCGGGGTCCCCATTTAGTAATGATATAAATACAAATAGATCCGGGAAAGCTAATAGCTAATTCCATAGCTTCTCCCAAAAGATTTAAAAGCCGATAGATGTTACTTTAGGGCACGATTTTAATATACCTTCCTATAAATGAGTGTGCACTTGGTGCGACTCAAATCCAAATCTCGGTAAAGCTGAAATACACCGAAAGTCATAGGCGTACTGGTTGCGGTATGACTCGAGGCGTGTTTTCGTGATACCGCAAATTCCTAAAAATGATATCTAACGTAAAAGCACATTATGTTGTTAAAATCTATAACTGAGTCAAATAAAAGTCAAAAACGACGGTGGAGCGACCGTGCTAAAACCACGGAATCCGGGAGTGCCTAACACCTTCTCCCGGGTTAACAGAGTTCCTTATCCGGACCTCTGCTTCGCAGACATTTATAAGAGTCAAAATTCCTCGGATTCGGGATTAACCGGTGACTTGGGACACCATTGTCATTCCCAAGTGGCGACTATGATTAATCTCTAATAAAATCCCGAACCGATTGTCCTTAAATTGGAAAAACTCCTTCCCTTACGTTATTTTATCCGTCTCGGGTAATTGAGCGTCGGGGTATACCCTACAAGCGTATTTATACACCTTGCGCATGTTATGGGGTAGTAAAAAGGGAGGTGTGACAATTATTACAGCCAATCCTAATGAATTACAATGATTCTAGGAAGTACAATTACAAACTAAAGAGGGAAAATAGAAACAAATTCATCCAATAATTTATGCAACTTCATTTCTTCATCACAATTGCAATTACATCTTCAGGAATAGAAGTGTACCTGATTCAAATCAAGTCTATGAGTCAAGGCTTTCGGGATGAAGAATAGTCAGCAAATAACAGCAGCAGAACAGCAACAGCAATGATATATGTCAATCGCAGTAGAGCAGCTAACAGAATCCCAAATATAGAAATCCAGCAGATCAACAAAGCAGAATCAAGGAGCTCAAGCAAAGTCCAGATAAATTGAAAAATGGTACACCCAGTAGGAATTCCCAAATTTATACCCAAGTTAATCAGCTAAAAGTTGTAGTATATGGAACTTAGAATTTAACCAAATTTCAGAACTCGAATTCTAACCCTCTTTTGCTTAATTTCTGAACTGGACCCTTTGTAAAATGTAGAACCCCTTTTTCAGGCTTACTAATAGCCTATTTATAGACTGATTTTGGGGGGGAATTGGGGGGAATATTCAAATAAGTTAATTTCATTCTCCTGCCCTTATTCTTTTCAATTATTTACAGTTTAGTTCATTAAGAGTGTATCGAAATGCCTTGGAGCCCTTGCTAGAAGGTTCTAGGCAATTCTATAGTGTTCTAGTAGGTGTATTTTACTTAGTTACCCTCACTTGCTAAGGTTTATTACTAGAATGCCTTTTAATTATGCCCAGTTTTGTCCTTTGTTTTATAGGTAATTGCAGAAATACTAGGCAGTAAAGTCATTTTTAGCCTTGTAGGCTCTATTAAATATTCAGGAATGCCATTTACTATTCCTGTTATACCCTTATTATTTATTTCAAATTACCCGACCTACTAAGGTGTGGCAGACTTAGGGTTATGAATTATTTAATTAGTAACCACTTCTAATAGATATTTTAAAACTTAGCCAATTCTAGCCCCAATCCCCTTTCATATTTAGCCAACATTTATCAAACCCAACCCATTATTTAACATATAGCCTCTTAAAAACATGGAAACTAATTAACCAACAGAGATAATTTTTTAGAAAAAACCACTTAATACGGCTAAGTAATCAGTATAACCACTTAATAACAGAGATAGCCACTTAACGACTAAACTTTATCTTTCAGAAATAACCACATACTTTAACTTTCAGAAATAATCACGAAATATTTACAATCATAACCCAAATCACAAAAGCATCCAAATATTCAGAATGGACTCACAAATGAATCAAGTTACAAATATAGCCAGTTTATGTTATTTTGCACATATAGCCTTAATCGCAAATCAACTTTCAATCAATCAGAACTCAGAGGGAAAGTTTGATAATGGTTGAATCCCAACCAATCAAAAACTTAATTTTAGACAAATCATGATGAACAAACACATAAACAGGCATATATACTCATGATTCATGCGTGATAAACACTAAGAACCTTAAGAACACTTTAACAGACTTAGCCATGTTTAACAAAGAGAGATAGATCTTATTATTTAAACATGCAGAAGAGATAGGCTCATAAGAATCTCACAAACATGCCAAGAAAACATTTTCAAAATCAGCAAACAAGAAAGACATAGTAAACTTAGCTTTTGGGCTTTTTTTTTCCTTTTCTTTTCTATCTTTCTTTCTTATTTATTTCTTCTTTTTTTTTCTTTCATTCCAGATCTACAAAATTTCGAAGACGTTTAGTCTTCTGATTGTTGGACTTCTCCGATGAGGCTTTTGTTTTGAGTTTTGGTGTGTGTAAGGTGGTTTTGGGGCTTGGTTTAATGGTTTTGGGGTAGGGTTGTTTTTTGGTGCTCGCCGGAGTAGGGTTCCGACGAGTCTTTTTTTTATATTCGAGGAGTTTTGTTGATATTCGAGATTCGCCACCTAGATGGGGTGATAGATCACCTCATGGTGGTTTTAGGGTGTTTATTTCAGAGGTTGGTTCATAGTTCTTGAGGTCACCGGCTGGGGTTCCGGCGACCGGAGTTTCAAGAAGAAGGGGGGTCTTTGGTTTAATGGGGTTTTATGGTTGTTGCAGGGTTTGATGGGTAAAATGTAAAGTGTTAACGGCTGCCTGAGCCAGAGATGGTGGCTGTTACCGGTTAGTCGGCCAGTCTCCATGGGAGACTAAGGAGGAAGAAGAAGATAAAAGAGGCCGCTAGGGTTTTCTCTATATGGTGTGTGTATGTATACACTGGCGTTGAACGGGAGACTAGGGTATTTATACCCATCACATCTCATGTAATCCTGGCCCTTGGATTAACCAAGATCAACGGCCAGGATCTTTTGCTTCAAAACAGCAACGTTTGGTTAAATGAGAGGCTTGATTATGTCTGTTGGATGTTGAGTTAAGACGGCTGAGATTGTTTCATTATGCTACGACGTTTAGATTTTAACGAGACTTAGTGTCATCCGTTTGATTATTCCTATTGAACGGCCCAGATTAATTCTTTTCACAAAGTCGTTTAATTTTCTATCGAATCGTCTCATCTGGTTCGTTGGATTCATTTCATCAACGGCTGAGGTTTATATGGCTTATACGGCGTCGCTTGGCCACGAGTCTGAGCAGACCGGGCTGGTCTTTTGGGCCTAATGTATTTGGGCTTATTGTATGTACATGTATTTCATTATGTAGCCCAAATTATATTGTATTTTTGTATTTTTATCTTGTATTTTAATTATTTCTCCTATTTTCTTTTTGTATTTTATATTTCTCTTTTTGTATTTATTTTCAACTGTTGTATTTCTTTTATTTCCTATTTTATTCTGATTTTCTATTTTTTTTATATTTTTGCCATTTTTCTTTTGTTTTTCGGTATTTTTTGTATTTTCTTGATTTTTTCTGAATTTTATATTTTTGTGATATTTTCTAATTGATTCCTTTTGTAATTTCAATTTCAACTTTATTTTAAAAGCAATCACACAAGTATTTCAATTGAATCACATAATTGCACACCAAAAAATATTTTTGTATCATTTTTATATTATATTAAAATTTAATTGCTCAGGGTAAAAATCACGTGCTCACACATACGGGTAGGCAGTCTTCATCTAAAATTATACCTCCGAGTCCCACATATTTTCTGTTTCAGGAAAAGGACCAGCATACGACTACTAACCAAGTGTTCAAGGCTTAATTCTTTAATGCTCAAACACTTGGGGGGCTATACAGTATACATAGCTTCGTGCAGAGAAATAGATGCGGGTTCGTAGAGAAAAAGAGATACGGGTATTCAAGAAAAAGTTGACTAAATTCAGCTACAAATTGCCACGTCTCAAGATTCAGTTGTGAATAGCTACGTACACAATATTCTTCAATGTTGTTTTACATAAAACATATTTCAAATATTGTAAATACTTTCCAAACCCTTTCTAAGTATATAATGATAGGGCTATGATTATGTGATAAAACAGGTTACAATAAGAAAAAACCCTTATATATTTTATATAAAGAAATCTGTTGCATGAAAAACAGTTGCGAGGAAGTCATAAACGTACTACAACACATGTATCATTCGAAAATTTGCTCAAGTTCATGAATAAAAACTTGTCCAAGTTATTTCATAAAAAAAAAACATGTTTTTCCTATTTCTTTCATCGTATTATAACACCATTATGAAGTTGATACGTCTTCTTCATTAAGTGTCGATATATAAAAGGGACCTCTCTTTTTTAAACCTCATGTTGATATTCCATGAGATGGATCATAAAGCATTTTCAAAATAAAATAAAAATTCTAAATTATTCTATAAGTCCTAAATAAGAAAATAGGCAAGAATAATATTCAAAGGAGTACTTATAAAACTTCTTGACTTAAAAAAAAAGATTCAACAAAAAGTCTTTATAAAATAGAAAACCTTTACAACCCCCCCCCCCCGTCCCATTAATATAAACTGGGAACTAATTCCATTAAATTCTTCAAAATTCAAAAACTAAAATTTTCAACTTGCTCCTAAAAGAGTGGGTTTTTCTAAAACTGTTGTGACTTCCTTGTCTGAAGTAATTATAAGCATTGAGTCAACTTCTAGGGAAGTAGCAACAGTTGGGATGCTGGGATTGTTAAGAGAAGCAGGAGTCACAGGAGCCTCTATTTCTGCGGGCTGATCCTTAGGGGCTTTGATTACAATATTGTCAACTACAGTAGAAGCAACTCCATCATTGGGGGGATTATCAGCCACGGTGGTATCATCTGTGGGAGAAGGAAAGTCAAGTGGTTGTTGAGTCTCTCAATGGTCTTTAAGACCTTGGCTAATTCTGATTGCAAATCAAAATCTTCTTGGCTAGCCTCCATTAAAGCGTCACGGTGAGAGTTCAAGAAAGCCCGGCTCACCTCCGAATCAAAACTCTCCTCAAGAAGAGCATAGTCCCTTTTCCACAAGGCTATTTCATTTTTCAATGTTTTATCTTCATTCAAAGTGGCATTAAGGGTGGCTTCAAGAGAGGCATGAGAGTCTTCTAAGGCACGTGCCTTATCAAAGGAAGCTTGCAAATCAGCCTGAGCTTGAGATACGTTTTGTACTTACTCTCCCGCGTATTCTTCTTTCTTATTCAACAGAACTTTAAGTTCTCTAATCTCCTTACTTGACTTCGATAGTTGCTCGGATAAAGAACATTCCTGGCATTCTTTTTCCTTCGACACCTTGCTGAAAGAAGCTTTGACTCCATCTAATTCAGAAGTTAAAGCTTGTTTTGTTGCTCTAAATTGTGATTGTTCTCTTGTAAATCCTTTATCTTTTTCTGAGCATTCTTCAGTTGCTCTTGCCAACTGGTTGCTGTAAGATCAGCTTCCCTAGTTTTCTTTTCAACTTGAAGAATAGCTCGGTCAGCTTCACGAGCTTTCTTTTCCGAAAGAGAAACTCTTCCCATAAGTTTCGTGCCTATAAGATTAGCCTGTAAAAAAGGTATATATATGTAGAAATTAAAGGGAAAATTTCTTTTTAAAAAGGGAGGTGAAAAGGAAAATACCTTCAAAGTACTATGAACTATGTCGTCCATTAAGGTCAAACAACTATGACTATCCATTTTCCTTTTCTCCACTTCCCCGATTAAGGTTTCGAGCAAAACGTCTGCCCCACCTGATTTCCTCAAAACACTTCTGTTAGACAGAACCTCAAGTGTCACGCTCCTCATAGCCATGCTTCTGTTGCTAGAACTTTCTTCCACATGATTAACAGAAGAAGAGGGAACTATAGAAGGAGGTACGGTAGAGAAGGTGAAAACAGCAGAATTTAAAAAGGTTGAAATAGGTACGGGGGCAGAGGTTGGTAAGGAAATAGGAATGGAAATGGTAGCAGGTGTAACACTTGAAGTGATAGGAGAAACAGGAGGAACAGAAACAAAAGTTGAAAGATGGGTTTCCTCCAAAACTAGACCAAAATTACCACCCTCAAAACCTTTAATGAAAAGGCGTTGAGTAGATTCATGTCACGACCCGGATTTTTCCCCAACATCGGGATCGTGATGGCGCCTACTCGTCGTAGCTAGGCAAGCCACTCTATTCATACTATCCTCTGTTTTTAACACAATTTTAATTAAATAAATGCGGAATACTTTATCGAAATAGAAATAACTAATTACAAGATGAAAATCATATTGAAATCCTCTACCCAAGACGTGGAGTCACCAACTCACGAACTACTACCGAAAACTACACATAAGAGTTTGAAAGAAATATAACATAATTCTGTTTGTCTCGGAACAAAGAGACTACGGCTAGTAACATAAATAAAGAGAGAGAGACACCGGGCTTGCGGACGTCTGCAAGCTACCTCGGTCTCAAATGTGATCAACTCCCACGCAATCGATATACTGCTGCTGCTCCTGATCGTAACCTGGACCTGTGCAAAAACGCACAGAAGTGTAGTATCAGCACAACCGACCCTATGTGCTGGTAAGTGCCTGGCCTATTCCGGCGAAGTAGTGACAAGCCTAGGACCACACACCCACATAAACCTGTGCAATTCAATATATATGTATACCACAGAATAACAAGAAATAACCAGGTAATAACACAATAAGGAATATCTCAAAGAATTCAACAATTAACAACAGTTAATAAATTCACAAGGAAAAACAAAGTATAATTGAAACACAAGTAATATCAAGTCAAGGAATAGCAAGCAGTTGCACGGCATCACCCTTCGTGCTTTTACTCTCATCTTCACCAAATAAGCATATAAAGTACACGGCATCACCCTTCGTGCTTTTACTCTCATCTTCACCAAATAAGCATATAAAGTACACGGCATCACCCTTCGTGCTTTTACTCTTATCCTCACATCCATAGTACGGCATGATCCTTCGTACATGGTTCAATAACAGGGCACGGCATGATCCTTCGTGCATAATCAATAAAACATGGCACGACATTAAGCTTCGTGCATAAATAAATAAACATGGCACGGCATCACCCTTCGTGCATTATCACTCTTCCTCACCCAATTAACAATCACAGTTAATGGCAAAGAAAGAAACAGTAATTCATAAACCGTCCCATCAAGGGCAATCAATAATTATCTTCACAACAAGTCCCAACAAGGGAAAACCATAACAATTCTACAACCTGACAAAGGTTCAACAATGCATCTGTAATTATATCCCAAAATAAGCATTTTCAACGACTCACGGTCATACTAGACGCCAGTGTATGGATGCTCGTCACCACAACCCATACACCGCACTCGATCACATAACACATAACACATAATCTTATTCCCTCAAGCTAGGATAGAACAAACACTTACCTCGAATGCTTATGAACAATTCAATCCGTGGAAATGTCTTTTTCTTTCAAATTTGGCTCCAATCCAATCGTATCTATACACAATTGATTTAATATCATCAATACTACTCAACAAACTAATTCTTAAGACCAAATACAACTTTTACACCATTCTGTCCGGAATAGTAATTTTCGACCCCGGGCCCACATGGTCGGAACTCGGGGTTAGGACCAAAATTCGGTTACCCATCCCCCACGAGTTCATGTATATGATTTGTTTCAAAATCGGACCTCAATTCGAGGTCCAATTTCCCAATTTATGAAAAACCCTATATTCTAACAAAAACAAAAAATTCTACCATGAAAACCTTTGATTTCTATTGAAAAACATGTTTAATAATGTTAGGAATTGAAAGTATTAAGTAAAAAGTGACTTACAATTGTTTTGATGAAGAAGGAATCCGTGAAGAATCGCAAATGGGTGTTTTTGTTTTGTAAAAAGTGAAGAAATGAACTGAAAATCGTGTTTTACAGGTCTCTGTGTTCACATTTGCGAACATGGGTTCGCAATTGCGAACCCCGACCAATTTCTGGAGTTTGAAAAATAAGCTAAGGCTGGGAAGTTCGCATTTGCGAACTTTTGTTCGCATTTGCGAAGCCAAGGCAAAACTGGGGGCTTCGCATTTGCGAACATATGTTCGCATTTGCGAACTAGGCTGGGAAGGGCAGTGTTCGCATTTGCGAACAAATGTTCGCATTTGTGAACACAGGCAGTAAAGGGCATTGTTCGCATTTGCGAACTATTGTTCGCATTTGCGAACATAGGCAGGACAAGGGGATGTTCGCATTTTCGCATTTGTTCGCATTTGCGAACATGGGACTTCGCATTTGCGATCAGGGTTCGCATTTGCGAGCCCTGCCTTGTACTGCCCCCTTCGCAATTGCGAGAAATACTTCGCAATTGCGAAGCCAACAGCTGGGTGAAAAACCAGCAGTGCAAAAATTCAGAATTTAATCCAACGGCCTATCAAATCTTTACCCGAGCCCCCCGGGCTCCAAACCAAACATTTACACGACCTCAAAAACACATTATGAACTTGTTCGTGCGATCACATCGCCAATATCACATCGTTTTCATCAAATCAAGCCTCAAATTCATGATTTTCATACTTTTGGTTTTCAAAACTTTCAAACTTGGAACTCAAGGTCCAAAATATCTCAAACGACATCCGAATGTCACCAAACTTTATAGAAATCACATATATAATATTTAAGACTTGTACCGGGCGTCGGAACCAAAATATGAGCCCGATACCAAGGTCAATTAATTCATTTCCTTTAAGAATTACATCAAAAACAATTTCATAGAAGAATTCATAACTTGGGCTCTAGGCCTCAGAATTCGACTCCGGACGCATGTCCAAGTCCCATATTTTCCTACGGATCTCTCGGGACCATCCAATCTCGGGTTCGGATCCGTTTACCAAAAAGTTGACCGAAGTCAACCATATCAATATTAATATCATTTTTATCCAAATTTCTCATAGAATTCATATTTTCTATCACAAAATCTTTTCGGCTACATGCTCGGATTGTGCACGTAAATCGAGGCAACATGAAATGAGGTTTTTAAGGCCTCAGAAGCTCGAAATGATTAATAAAATAAGTGATGACCCTTTGGGTCGTCACAATCTCCACCTCTAAAACAACCGTTCGTCCTCGAACGGACAAAAGAAAGAAGTACCGGAGTCAGGAAACAAGTGTGGGTAGCGGCTCCGCATATCAGACTCGGACTCCCAGGTCGATGCCTCAGGAGGCTGACCTCTCCACTGAACACGCACGGAAGGATAACTCTTCGACCTCAACTGTCGAACCTGCCGGTCTAGAATAGCCACCGGCTCCTCCTCGTAAGATAGATCATTGTCCAATTGGACAGTACTGAAGTCTAATACATGTGTGGGATCGTCGTGGTATCTCCGAAGCATAGATACGTGAAAAACTGGATGTACGGCTGGTAAGCTAGGCGGCAAAGCTAATCTGTAAGCCACTCCTGCCACTCTGTCTAGAATCTCAAATGGACCAATATACCTAGGGCTGAGCTTGCCCTTCTTTCCGAACCTCTTCACGCCCTTCATAGGTGACACCCGGAGCAATACTCGTTCACCAACCATGAAATCTACATCTCGAACCTTACAATCCGCATAAGTCTTTTGTCTGGACTGAGCTGAACGCAATCTCTCCTGAATAGTCTTGACCTTATCCAAGGCCTCCTGAACTAAGTCTGTTCCTAACAACCGAGCCTCTCCCGGTTCAAACCATCCAACTGGTGATCGACATCGCCTACCATACAACGCCTCATACGGAGCCATCTGGATGCTAGATTGGTAACTGTTATTGTAGGCGAACTCTGCTAATGGCAGAAACTGGTCCCACGAGCCTCCGAAATCAATAACACGGGCTCGAAGCATGTCCTCTAGAATCTGAATAGTCCTCTCGGACTGGCCATCCGTCTGAGGATGAAATGCTGTACTCAACTGAACCCGGGTGCCTAACTCCTGCTGGACCGCTCTCCAGAACCGCGAGGTAAACTGCGTACCCCGATCAGAGATAATAGATACCGGCACTCCATGGAGACGAACAATCTCCCTAATGTAAACCTCCGCTAACCTCTCCGATGAGTAGGAGACAGATACCTGGAATAAAGTGTGTTGATTTGGTCAGCCTATCAACAATGACCCAAATAGCATCAAATTTCCTCCGAGTCAAAGGAAGTCTAGTAACGAAGTCCATAGTGATCCGCTCCCATTTCCACTCGGGAATTTCAATCCTCTGGAATACACCACCAGGTCTCCTGGTGCTCATATTTCACCTGCTGACAATTTAGACACCGAGCGACATACGCAACGATATCTTTCTTCATTCCGCGCCACCAATAGTGTTGCCGTAAGTCCTGGTACATCTTCGCGGCACCTGGGTGAATAGAATACCGCGAACTGTGGGCCTCTGCTAAGATCAACTCTTGAATCCCTTCGACATTGGGCACACAAACTCGACCCTGCAATTTCAATACCCCATCATCATCTAGATTTACCTGTGTGGCACCTCCTCGCTGTACTGTATCTCTCAACTCACGCAAATGAGGATCATCAAATTGCCTCTCACGGATATGCTCTAATAAAGAAGAACGAGCGACCGTGCAGGCTAACACCCTGCTAGGCTTCAGAAATGTCTAATCTCACGAACCGGTTGGCTAAGGCCTGGACATCTAGAGCTAATGGTCTCTCATTGACCGGAATATATGCAAGACTACCCATGCTGGCATACTTTCTACTCAATGCATCGGCCACCACATTGGCCTTACCTGGGTGATATAATATAGTAACATCATAGTCTTTTAGCAACTCTAACCATCTCCGCTGTCGTAGATTCAACTCCTTCTGTTTGAACAAGTACTGTAGGCTTTTGTGATCAGTGTATACCTCACATGTCACACCATATAGATAATGCCTCCGGATCTTTAAGGCATGAACCACTGCTGCTAACTCAAGATCATGAACTGGATAATTCTTCTCATGTATCTTTAACTGCCTCGAAGCATAAGCGATAACCTTACCATCCCGCATCAATACCGCTCCAAGCCCTGTACGAGATGCGTCACAATAAACTGTATAAGGCCCTGCACCTGTAGGTAGTATCAACACGGGCACGGTGGTCAAGGTTGTCTTGAGCTTCTGAAAGCTCGCCTCACACTCCTCTGACCACTGGAACTGGACACCCTTCTGGGTCAACCTGGTCATCGGGGCTGCAATAGAAGAAAACCCCTCTACAAAACGACGGTAGTAACCTGCTAACCCCAAGAAACTCCGGATCTCAGTCACTGAAGCTGGTCGAGGCCAATTCTGGACTGCCTCAATCTTCTTTGGGTCTACCTGAATACCTTCCACTAATACAATGTGACCCAGAAATTCTACCGAACTCAGCCAGAACTCACATTTAGAAAATTTGGCATATAGCTGGTTATCTTTCAGAGTCTGAAGTACCACTCTGAGGTGCTGCTCGTGCTCTTCCTGGCTGCGGGAGTACACCAGGATGTCATCTATAAAGACTATCACGAACAGATCTAAGTAAGGCCTGAATACCCGATTCATGAACTCCATGAATGCCGATAGGGCATTGGTCAACCCGAAGGACATGACCAAGAACCCATAATGCCCATATCTAGAGCGAAAAGCTGTCTTAGGAATGTCAGCCGCCCTGATCTTCAGCTGATGGTAGCCTGACCTCAAGTCTATCTTTGAAAATACCTTGGCACCCTGAAGCTGGTCAAATAAATCATCAATTCGCGGAAGTGGATATTTATTGTTAATAGTCACCTTGTTTAACTGCCGGTAATCAATACACATCCGCATCGAGCCATCCTTCTTCTTTACAAATAATACAGGTGCTCCCCGGGGGAAACACTGGGCCTGATAAAGCCCTTCTCAAGAAGGTCCTGCAACTGATCTTTCAACTCTTTTAGTCCCGGCGGGGCCATACGATAGGGTGGAATAGAGATGGGCTGAGTACCCGGTGCCAGATCAATACAGAAATCAATATCCCTGTCGGGTGGTATGCCCGGCAGGTCTGAAGGAAAAACCTCAGGAAACTCCCGTGCAATAGGGACTGAATCAATGGAAGGAACCACTGCGCTGGAATCACGAACATAAGCCAGATAAGCTAAACACCCCTTCTCGACCATGCGTCGAGCCTTAACATAGGAAATAATAGTGCGAACGGAGTGGCTTGAGGTACCCTTCCACTCTAATCGGGGTGATTCTGGCAAGGCTAGGGTCACAGTCTTAGCATGGCAATCAAGAATAGCATGGTATGAGGACAACCAGTCCATCCCCAATATGACATCGAAATCTACCATGTCCAAAAGCAACAGATCAACACGGGCCTCAAGACCCCCAAATATAACTACGCACGAATGATGCACCCGATCGACTACAATGGAGTCACCCACTGGTGTAGCCACATAAACTGGAATATCCAGAGCATAGCCGGGCACGGCCAAATACGGTGCGAAGTAGGAAGACACATAGGAATATGTAGATCCAGGGTCAAATAATACTGAAGCACCTCTGCCACACACAATAATAGTACCTGTAATCACGGCATCTGATGCCTCTACCTCTTGCCTGGCTGGTAAAGCATAGAATCGGGGATCTGCACCTCCCCTCTGAGCTACGTCTCTAGGATGGCCATCAACTGGCTGACCTCTACCTCTGGCTGGACGGTCTCCACCTCTACGGTCTCGACCTCCACCTCTATAATCTCTACCCCCGCCTCGGGCTGGCTGGGCAGGCTGAGGGTCAGCTGGGGCCTGAATCATAGGACGAGGACCTCGCTGCTGAGAGTTGCCCGCTGCTAGAGGGCAATACCTGATAAAATGACCCGGGTCACCACAACCGTAGCAACTCTTAGACTGATAGGGCTGCTGGCCCTGACGACCTGAATGGCCTCCACGAACACTCTGAAGAGGCTGAGCATTAATAGGAGGCTGGTCTGAATAATGCCCACGAAAACCGCGATCACCTGGTCCACCCTGTGAAGCCTGAAGGGCGGAATGAAAAGGCCTGGAGGACTGGCCTCTATCAAAGGATTCTCTGCCACCAGAGGAAGAACCACCAAACCTGCCTGAATGACGAGGCCTCTTATCCGAAGAATAACCGCCTCCCCTAGCAAGAGCCATCTCAACTCTGCGTGCTGCATTTGCTGCCTCCTGAAATGATATGTCACTCCCCACGCCCATAGCCATCTGGAGTCTAATTGGCTGATTAAGCCCATCTATAAACCTGCGGACCCTCTCCCGCTCTGTGGTAAGTATCACCACTGCATGACGAGCCAAATCGACAAATCTCGTCTCATACTGTGTAATCGTCATAGTGCCCTGATGGAGGCGCTCAAACTGCCTCCGAAGTACATCCCGCCGAGTAGCAGGGAGAAACTTCTCCATAAATAGTTCCGCAAACTGATCCCATGATAAAGCTGGGGACCCTGCTGGTCGAGTCAAGCAATAATCTCTCCACCAAGTCTTGGCGGATCCTGCAAGCCTGAATGTACATAAGTCAACTCCATTTGACTCCACGATCCCCATAGTCTTGAGAATCTCATGGCAACTGAATAAGAAGTCCTGAGGATCCTCTGATGCGGCTCCACCGAATGTAGTGGTAAATAGCTTGGAGAACCGATCAAGCCTCCATAACGAATCGAAGTCATGGCCGCTCCATCACCTGCATGAGTTGTGGTACCTGACCGAGTGGCCACGGCTGGTCGAACCACCGGTGCTCGAGGCTGAGGAGCTACCGGCTCCGGAGTACGAGCGATAGGAGTTTGGGCCCCTCCTCCGGCTCGAGAAGCGGCTGGTGCAACCGATAATAAACCCGCTCCGGCAATGCCGTCCATAAATCCCTCTATTCCGACCAAAGCATCCCGGAGATCCGGGGTAAATAAAGCCTCTCCCGGGACCCGAGCTGGGCCCACTGGAGCTGCTGGAACCGAACCTCCTCGTCAATCTCAATATGAGGCTCCACCTGTCGGGGTAGCTGTCTGGGGTAGATCTCTACCCCTACCACGGCCTCCGATACGGCCTTGGCCCCCGCCCCTCACGGGAGCTGCCCGGGGCTCGGGCTGCTGGTCGGCGGACGAAGAAGCGCGTGTCCTCACCATCTGCGAAAGGACGGAATAGAAATTCAATCGGTAATTGAGGAACAAGTCGCACGACAAGAAAGAACAAATGAGAGACTCTTTCCTAACTCAATAGACTCTGGAGGACAAGTACGGACGTCTCCGTACCTACCTCTCAAACTCTACTAAGCTTGTTCGTGAGTGGTGAGACCTATGTAACCTAGAGCTCTGATACCAACTTGTCACGACCCGGATTTTTCCCCAACATCGGGATCGTGATGGTGCCTACTCGTGGTAGCTAGGCAAGCCACTATATTCATACTATCCTGTTTTTAACACAATTTTAATTAAATAAATGCGGAATAATTTATCGAAATAGAAATAACTAATTACAAGATGAAAATCATACTGAAATCCTCTACCCAAGACGTGGAGTCACCAACTCACGAACTACTACCGAAAACTACACATAAGAGTTTGAAAGAAATATAACATAATTCTGTTTGTCTCGGAACAAAGAGACTACAGCTAGTAACATAAGTAAAGAGAGAGACGCCGGGCTTGCGGACGTCCGCAAGCTACCTCGGTCTCAAATGTGATAAACTTCCACGCAATCGATTTACTGCTGTTGCTCCTGATCGTAACCTGGACCTGTGCAAAAACGCATAGAAGTGTAGTATCAGCACAACCGACCCCATGTGCTTGTAAGTGCCTGGCCTATCCCGGCGAAGTAGTGACAAGCCTAGGACCAGACACCCACATAAACCTGTGCAATTCAATATATATGTATACCACGGAATAACAAGAAATAACCAGGTAATAACACAATAAGGAATATCTCAAAGAATTCAACAATTAACAACAGTTAATAAATTCACAAGGAAAAACAAAGTATAATGGAAACACAAGTAATATCAAGTCAAGGAATAGCAAGCGGTTGCACGGCATCACCCTTCGTGCTTTTACTCTCATCTTCACCAAATAAGCATATAAAGTACACGGCATCACCCTTCGTGCTTTTACTCTCATCCTCACATCCATAGTACGGCATGATCCTTCGTACATGGTTCAATAACAGGCACGGCATGATCCTTCGTGCATAATCAATAAAACATGGCACGGCATTAACCTTCGTGCATAAATAAATAAACATGGCACGACATCACTCTTCGTGCATTATCACTCTTCCTCACCCAATTAACAATCACAGTTAATGGCAAAGAAAGAAACAGTAATTCATAAACCATCCCATCAAGGGCAATCAATAATTATCTTCACAACAAGTCCCAACAAGGGAAAACCATAACAATTCTACAACCTGACAAAGGTTCAACAATGCATCTGTAATTATATCCCAAAATAAGCATTTTCAATGACTCACGGTCATACTAGACGCCAGTGTATGGATGCTCGTCACCACAGCCCATACACCGCACTCGATCACATAACACATAACACATATTCCTATTCCCTCAAGCTAGGATAGAACAAACACTTACCTCGAATGCTTATGAACAATTCAATCCGTGGAAATGTCTTTTTCTTTCAAATTTGGCTCCAATCCAATCGTATCTATACACAATTGATTTAATATCATCAATACTACTCAACAAACTAATTCTTAAGACCAAATACAACTTTTACAACATTCCGCCCGGAATAGTGAATTTCAACCCCGGGCCCACATGGTCGGAACTCGGGGTTAGGACCAAAATCCGGTTACCCATCCCCCACGAGTTCATGTATATGATTTGTTTCAAAATCGGACCTCAATTCGAGGTCCAATTTCCCAATTTATGAAAAACCCTATATTCTAACAAAAACAAGAAATTCTACCATGAAAACCTTTGATTTCTATTGAAAAACATGTTTAATAATGATAGGAATTGAAATAATTAAGTAAAAAGTGACTTACAATTGTTTTGATGAAGAAGGAATCCGTGAAGAATCGCAAATGGGTGTTTTTGTTTTGTAAAAAGTGAAGAAATGAACCGAAAATCGTGTTTTACAGGTCTCTGTGTTCGCATTTGCGAACAAGGGTTCGCAATTGCGAACCCCGACCAATTTCTGGAGTTTGAAAAATAATCTAAGGCTGGGAAGTTCGCATTTGCGAACTTTTGTTCGCATTTGCGAAGCCAAGACAAAACTGGGGTGTCGCATTTGCGAACATATGTTCGGATTTGCGAACCAGGCTGGGAAGGGCAGTGTTCGCATTTGCGAACAAATGTTCGCATTTGCGAACACATGCAGTAAAACTATTGTTCGCATTTGCGAACATAGGCAGGACAAGGGAATTGTTCGCATTTGCGAACAAGGCTGGGTCATGAGGGGTTCGCATTTGCGATCAGGGTTCGCATTTGCGAGCCCTGCCTTGTACTGCCCCCTTCGCAATTGCGAGAAATACTTCGCAATTGCGAAGCCAACAGATGGGTGAAAAACCAGCAGTGCAAAAATTCAGAATTTAATCCAACGGCCTATCAAATCTTTACCCGAGCCCCCCGGGCTCCAAACTAAACATGTACACAACCTCAAAAACACATTATGAACTTGTTCGTGCGATCACATCGCCAATATCACATCGTTTTCATCAAACCAAGCCTCAAATTCATGCTTTTCATACTTTTGGTTTTCAAAACTTTCAAACTTGGAACTCAAGGTCCAAAATATCTCAAACGACATCCGAATGTCACCAAACTTTACAGAAATCACATATATAATATTTAAGACTTGTACCGGGCGTCGGAACCAAAATACGAGCCCGATACTAAGGTCAATTAATTCATTTCCTTTAACAATTACATCAAAAGCAATTTTATAGAAGAATTCATAACTTGGGCTCTAGGCCTCAGGAATTCGACTCCGGACGCATGTCCAAGTCCCATATTTTCCTACGGACCTCTCGGGACCATCCAATCTTGGGTCCGGATCCGTTTACCAAAAATGTTGACCGAAGTCAACCATATCAATATTAATAACATTTTTATCCAAATTTCTCATAGAATTCATATTTTCTATCACAAAATCTTTTCGGCTACATGCTCGTATTGTGCACGTAAATCGAGGCAACATGAAATGAGGTTTTCAAGGCCTTAGAAGCTCGAAATGATTAATAAAGTAAGTGATGACCCTTTGGGTCGTCACAATTCAGGAGTATCATTTGGAACAGTTTCTTCATCGGATATAATAGTAACGGGCTCGAAGGTACGAGCAGGAGAAGCTT
This sequence comes from Nicotiana noctiflora, assembly GCA_032618575.1. NCBI lineage: Eukaryota > Viridiplantae > Streptophyta > Magnoliopsida > Solanales > Solanaceae > Nicotiana > Nicotiana noctiflora. Next base: position 46,249 of record JASVEL010000916.1, read on the forward strand.
CAATATCATCCTCAGAAACTATCACACGCCTCCTAGACCTAGGATGAGCTGTCAAAGAGGCATCATTATCTTCATCAACATCAGAATCTTCTTCAATTGATTTCCTCTTTCTTAAAATGTCCTGTGTCCTCCCCAGAGCTAAGGGAGCACTGGAAGAAGCTCTAAGGGCAGTAGCTACTTCAGCTGACATCCCTCGATTGACAAATCCTTATTATAAGAAGGATATAAGATTGTATATACAAAAGAAGAAAGTTTACTCTACGCAAAAGTAATACTAAATGTATACCATGAGTTTTAACTCTCTAGCCATGCTTGGTTGAAATTGATTTCCATGTACGTGCCTCCATAGGTACGGCCTTCAAGATAGCATCTACCCAAGCATAGATGTCACGACCCAAAAATCCCTCCGAAGGAGTCGTGATGGCACCTAGTCTTCAAACTAAGTAAGCCTAACATAAATTGAAATAACATTGATACTTATTAACTTCAACTAAATTTCTCTAACGATTTACTATTCCCAAAACCGGTAGTACAAGTCACAAGCCTTTCTAAAAGTAGTTATACAATATAATTACATCACTGTTCCGAAACAAAGGGAACAAATGGAAATAAGTACAATTGAAGGTGACTCTGAGGACTGCGAACGCTATAGCAGGTTTACCTTGAGCCTCCACCGCAACGAATAGCTACCATTGATCAAATACCTGGATCTGTACACAAAAATTTACAGAAGTGTAGTATCAGCACAACCGACCCCATGTGTGCTGGTAAGTGTCTAGCCTACCCCGGCGAAGTAGTGACGAGGCTAGGACCAGACACTCACATAAACCTGTGCAATTTATAGCGTACAAAATAATAGGAAACAAATAACAATAATGGCATCAATGATCTACCAGAGATATAAATAGCTGGCAACAATGATCTACCAAAGATATAAATAGTTGGCAACAAGAACACCACAAATGTTTCTCATCAAATAATAAATACAAGTGCAATCAATTAATCGAGTCTTTCAAGGATAAATATTTTTGCCTATAAATCCTCCAAGTAATAATCTCTAGGATAATATGCTTCCAATAAATATGTTTCGAATATATTTCCTTCAAATAAGTATCTTTCGAATATAATTCTGTTGAGTAAAGGTCACCTTGTGACGCCTCATTTCAAAATCATAATAATATAGGTCGACCCACTTTCATATTTTACGGCATCTCGTGCCCATATTTATATCACAACCGCACAGACAACTCACGTGCAATTAAATAAAATTATAATATTTTCCCTGGCACCTTGTGCCAACATATTTCTATTTCACATTGCACATCAATATTCTCTTGTTGCTCATTTCACGGGGTCCATGACCCAATACAATTAAGAATGTTCGACGAGCCTCACTTACTTAACATAAAGTATAGAACAACTTCCATCCCAATTAGTAAATCAACAAGAAAATATGAAGTTATTTTTATTAATCATTTGATAAAGAAAATACCCTTTTCAATTAAAGTACAATTATTGAAGCTCGAAGTATTGAACTATATATATATATATATATATATATATATATATATATATATACAACAGCAGAAAACGTTATCGAATGTTTATAAGGAAAGAATCTGCTCTGAAATAACAGTCAATAACTCACAATATCCGGAGTAATCCGATCAACGGAACAAATCTTACTTTCATGTCTCAATTCATTTTTCATTTCATATCTTGTGGTAGGCGTACCACCCGCTCCCAAACGTAACCATATGCTTTTCATATCTTGTGGTAGGCGTACCACCCGCTCCCAAATGTATCAACGGGCTTTTCATATCTTGTGGTAGGCGTACCACCCGCTTCCAAATGTATCAATAGGCTACCGGCAACTATGGCCAATGCCAAGATTCAAATCACTTTGTGGTCGGCGTGCCACACGATCCCAATTCTTTAATATATAAGTGGTCGGCGCGCCACATGATCCCAATTCTTTAATATATAAGTGGTCGGCGCGCCACACGATCCCATTTCTTTAATATATAAGTGGTCGGCGCGCCACACGATCCATATATATATATATATATATATATATATATATATATATATATATATATATTACCGGTATTAAACCAATAATCTTTAATCAACAACATATATATTACCGGTATGGAACCAATAATCTTTAATCAACAATATATATATTATTACCGGTGTGAAACCAATAATATTTAATCAACAACATATATATTACCGGTATGAGACCAATAATCTTTAATCAACAACATATATATTACCGGTATGAAACCAATAATATTTAATCAACAATATATATATTACCGGTATAAGACCAATAATATTTAATCAACAACATATATATTATTACCGGTGTGAAACCAATAATCTTTAAACATGTTCTAATAAGCATCAAATAAGAATATGACAATTTAGCAATTTAGGACTCACGGTCATACTCGACCCCCAATGTATAGATACTCGTCACCATGCCTATACGCCGGACACAACACATAACAAGTAGCAATTATACTCAACTCTTATTCCCTCAAGCTAGGGTAGACCAAACAATTACCTCGCTTTTCAACCAATTCAAAATTCCAACAAGCCTTTGCCTCGCGGATTCGTCTAAAGCTTCAAATCTAGTCATAATAATTCAATATACTCTATATAAATCGTACGAATTAATTCCATATGAATTTACACATTTTTTTTAAATTAAATTCGAAATTTAGCTAAAAATTGCCCGTGGGGCCCACGTCTCAGAATCCGACGAAACACATAAAATCTGACAACCCATTCCGATACGAGTTCAACCATACAAAAATTAACGAATTCCGATGACAACTCGACCTCCAAATCTAAAATTTTCATTTTTGGAGGATTTTTCAAAATTTTGATTTTTCTTGCATAAATTCGTGGATTCATGATGTAAATGAGTATGAAATCATGATCTATAAAGGATTTATGATAAAGAAAACTTACCTCAATTGAAATCGTGAAAAACACCTCAAAATCGCCCAAGAACCGAGCTCCAAAAACCCCAAAACGAAAATGAAGAAATGGGCATTTTTGGTCCTTAAGTTTCTGTACGCCCGTCACTAAAAGTCCATTGTCGTCACTAAAAGTCTATTTTCGTCACTAAAGGTTCACCAAAAACAGCTTTACTAGTCATATTCAATCCACTATAACTTTCTGTACATAGGTCCGAATGACCCATAGTTTAACTTTCTGGAAACTACAATCGACGTTCTACAGTTTTTATGTTTTGCATATTTTGTGATTCTATATATATTTTGAAATATAAGCTTTCAAACTATCCTCCTCGCATCAGAAATTTCTTGGAAATTTCGAAACAACTTTATCAGCCCTTATTCAATCGATCATAACTTTCTATGAAAATATCCAAATGATGAATGGTTTCATTTTCTGAAAACTAGAATGCAAGGGCTACAACTTACATGTTTTGTGAACGTTCATATTCCTTATATATTGCTAGATATAAACTTTTACATTATGCTCCTTGCATTAATATTTTTGAACTTTGCTGTCAAAATCCAGCAAGTTAAAATTGGTCTAAAAATGGCCTGTAACCATTCCGAAACTCACCCGAGCCCCTCCGGACTCTAACAAAATATGCCAACATAATTCATTACATCATTCAAACTTTTTCCATTCAACAAAACACCTCAAACGACATCAAATCCATCAATTCACATCGAATTCAAGCCTAAGTTTTCCAAAAAACTTCTTAAACATACATTTGATCAATAAAGATACAGCAACTCTCGGAATTTTATTCTGACACCCGGATCAAAATCTCACCTATCAACCGAAATTCGCCAAAATACTAACTTCGTCAATTCAAACCTAATTCTACACGGATCATCAGAAAATTATTCCGGATACATTCCTAAGTCCCAAATCATCTCCCGGAGCTAACTGAATCATCGGAATTCATATCTGATTCCTCTAACTCATAAGTCAATGCTCAATTGACTTTTCCAACTTATGCCTTCTTAAAAGAGACTAAGTGTCTCATTTCTTATCAAAGCCACTCCAAACCACTAGATCGCATAAGATACGGATAATGAACCATAAAGAAGTTGAAAATGAAAAAAAACAGAGCGGTAACTCATGAGACGACAGGTCGGGTCATTACAATGGAAGCCAGGGACGAGTTCCACATCTCCCATGGTAGCTATCAAAAAACAGAACAAAATGTTTTAAAAATAAAAGAAAGATAAAAATATCAAAAACAGACACGGTAAGAAGTGAAATACTTACGTGTCATGTTCCACTTCTCCGGAAAAGGCATGTTTGATCCGCCTACCAAATCAATTGTGGGAACACTTACGAACCGTGTGTACCAGCCACGGTCATTAATATCCTCAGGGTTTATCAAAACCCTCTTACCTCTCGCAGACAATGTAAAAACTCCATTACGAAAGCGTTTAGGTTGGTAAAGGTGAATCAGATGAGGAAAAGTAAAATCCACATCCGCTCTGATTGATATGAACCTTAAGCACGCCACCACTCTCCATACCAGGAGATCAACTTGAGCTAAACAGATTTTGAATAAACGGCAAATGTCAAGAATGACTAGGTCAATGGCAGGGGTAAATCCTAGAGTGAAAGGATAAGTATAAACACAAGAAAAATGGCTCTATAAGAAGAAATTCTCTAGTTAGGGTTGAGTATAACTATGGGAGTATTATCTTTCCAACGGGAGTCTTTTCGAACGGTTCGGATCAGCGGTTTAGTAATTAAAGAAGGGTATTAATCAACTTTTCCCAATTTAAGCATTTACTCGCAAAGAGATTCTTTGTCGTGCTCAAAAGATAGATCTGACGGTACAATTTCTTCTACCGTTGATTCTTGAAGGGGTTCAGCAGGTTCTTTTCCTTTAGAAGAGGATTTGTTATATAAAGACCCTCTAGAGGAGGTGCCAAAAATAGAAGGGATGGTAGAACTAGATATACCACCCCGTGTCGATCTTGCACCACTCCACCTCTTCTATGTCTTGCGGGAGCATTGGGAAAACTATCGAGTAAGAGAACTCTTTTTGGGATAGGATATAAGATGCCATTTTTTAATAAATTTTTACAGAAGAAAAACAGAAGGAGGAAGTGAGGAGTCACTTGATGAAGAAGATAACCAAAGAAGAAGGAATCGAAAGAGTATATGGAAAGCAACTGGTGGACTAAGAAAAGTAATGATGAAAAGCCCATAATAAAGCCATTACTTCGTGAATAGTGAAGAAAAAGGCTGTAGAACCGCAGAACTAGTGAAGAAGTGACACGTATGTGGTGCATTAAATGGAAGGGACAATTGAAACGTCAACACTGACATAACATTTATTGTGACAAAAATTCCCTTTTTAATGAGAATCCACTCCCCAAATATTTAAATGATAAATAAATGGGAGGTGGGGGGACTATCTGTATTGGAAAAAATTAAGTTTTTACCAAGATAGATATGACATGACACGTGGATCGGTCAAAAGGTCAACAAAATAATATGTAAATCTAAAAGAGGAGTTCAAAGAGGACACAATGAATAGTTTAGATACGTTTCACGTATCTTAATAAGTCATTTAAAGGTGTGGACTCATGAATATTCAAAAAAGATACGAAGCTAATGATGTGAGACACGGGAAAAGGGAAAAGTAAGTAGGTACGAGTTCCGTATCAATTCAAGATATCCAAGGGCACCAGATCAAAAAACGTTTAAGGCATGGATCTGAAGACAAGAAGAAGTCCAAATTCAAACATTAAATACCTGATACGTTAAAGAATTGACATTTAATAGGAATGATTGTGCAACGACTCATTCAATTTCATTTATTACTCATAATTATGTCATGAAAGCCTAGGTTTTATTCTTTTACCTAGGATCAACTATAAAAGGAAGAAATTGTACCATTTGTACACACGATCAACTATTGAAAGCATACTGATATACAATTTTTCTTTACTGTCATTCTAATTATTGAAAGCCTATAACATTTTTCGATCTTTTGATTATCAGTAACCCAATTTTTCTATTATCTTCTAGTTTTAATCGAAATTTCATGGTTAAACACTCGGCATGCTCTTTTAGTCTCCTTAACGGGAAATACAGTTCCTGGTTGTTTGATGTCTCCATAAAAGTGGACAAATAATATACTTTTATCATTATATTATCCAACAAGCCACTCCACCTTCCTGGAAGTGAAAAGATTTAAATAAGACACCTATCATAACTGTGTAAATACTTCTGTTCTAAATGGCATAACTGGTATTCTGGTAAAGAAGAAGAGGGCTCTAGATCGGTCCAACATGCTGGAGAAAGATTACATCTATAATCACTTTCAAGTGGCTAGGACTAAAGAATTAATTGCTTGCAAATTGTGAGACAAATAATTTTTTTTTTTTATATTTTGTATTTGATTTATACATTAATAATTATATATTATACAATTTATCTACAACTTTTATAAATTATTATTTTCCAGTTAAATACAACTAAAATGTCATACAACTTAAATACAAATTTTATACAATATGTCTTTTGTATATTTTGTATCTGATTTATACATAGTAAAAATAAATTTCATACAGCTAATTATATATTATACAACTTATGTACAAATTATGTATAACTTTTATACATTATTTCTACCCAGTTATATACAACTACAATATCATACAACTTAAATATAATTTTTATATAATATTTGTTCAACTTTCATAAAATATTTAAATAAAAAATATATTATAAACAACAAAATATAATTTTTCTATAATTTTACAACAACTTTACTACAATTTATGCAGTATAATGTATGTCATGTCTTCATCAAAATCAAGTCTAATCTTCAGTAAAATACCCTCAAAATTCAGATATAAATCCTAAATCATATTCTCAAGTGTTTGCAACAACACCCATTATAAACAAATAATGATTTTCGAAAATTCAAATTTGAATTCAAAGCTTTAAAGTTTTTTATTGGCTGTCAATGATGAAATTACTGTTCTCTTTTCTTTTACTTTACATTACCGAAATTAAGGATTGAGAGATAGAGAGAGACGTAGAGAGAATCTCAATTCTTTGCAACAACACTCAATTCAAATAAATAATATTTTTTGAAAACCCAAATTTGAATTCAAAGATTCAAAGTTTTTTAATGGTTATCAATGGTTGAATTGCTGCTCTCTTGTGCAAGATACGTTGGGAGGGGGTGGGATGTGGAGAGAGAAATGTGGAGGAGTGATACTAGTTGAATTTTACTATGTTTATACCCTAAATAATCACACTTCAATATTGTTTTGATAATATATATGATGACAAATTGCTCTTATTAGTATTTTTCATGTGTTATAGGTACAAAGTGGTTGAAGAAGGCTAAAGAGCAATTTTGAAGTCAAAAGGAGATGAAAGAGGCCATTTGTACAAAAATCACCAATTTCCACGCTTGACAGCCCTTAGAGTTCAGATAGGAAGTTTCACCGCGGTTCCACGACGACCGCGGTGAAACCGTGGTGGTTGAAGACTGCTGAAAAAATAAAATCAGAGAAGGTGTTTCACCGCGGTTCGACCGTGATCGCGGTAGAACCATGGTGACAGCCGGGAAAGTTTCGGGACCAAAGTGTAAAACGGGATTTTTATGACCTAAACCAACTATAAGACCTTAGGATTCGCCCAAAAGACGCAAGTTTTGTATTATTGATGTAACGAACCGGTCCGTCGTTACGGGAATTTCCACTGTTACCTTGTATTTACATATTTTATGATTTTATATCAGTATTAGAGTATATCGGGTGAGTTAGGAGTAATTCGGGTTGAAAATGAAACAAATAGCATGTTTGAAGGAAGCTTGAATATGGGAAGTCAATCTAGAGTTGACTATTGAGTTAGAGTGCTCAGAATCGGGTTCTGATGATTCGACTAGTTTTGGGGGATCATTTATGACTTAGGAGAGCAATCGGAATCGAATTCGGAAGTCCGGTGTAGTTTTAGGCTTGAATTGGCTAAGGTTGAATTTTGGCAAAAACCGGCCGGTAGGTGAGATTTTTATCCGGGAGTCGGAATGGAATTCCGACAGTTCCTGTAGCTTCGTTATGTGATTTTGGATATGTCTGCAAATTTTCAGGTCATTCGGATGTCGTTTGATCGGGTTTTGGATTGAATGTTAGTTTCGGAAGTTTTGAAGAAACTTAGGCTTGAATCCGTGTGTAAATGGTGATTTTGATGTTTAGGATGGTGTTTTTATGATTGGAACAAGTCCGTATCATGTTTTGGAGTAAGTTGGTGGTTTTCGTTGAGGTCCCGGGGGCCTCGGGATGAATTCGGACCATCATCCGGGCATTTTAAACTTGGAAAAACCTGTAGAAAATTGCAGGTCTGTGCAGCAAGAAATAAGCCTTCGCGTTCGCATAAAAGCAGTCGCGTTCGCGAAGGCCAGATGGGCTAAAGCATCGCGTTCGTGACTAGGGCGTCACGTTCGCGTAGGCAAGGTGGGGTGAAGCTTCGCGTTCGCGTGACTGGGAGTCGCGATCGCGTAGAAGGAAAAGGGAGAACTTCGCGTTCGCGTGGGAGTGTACGCGTTCGCATATAAGAAGAACCCGGCAGCTGGGAGATTATGCATCGTGAACGTGTGGTTCAGCGTCGCGTTCGCGAAGAGTAAATTGGAGCTGAGCATCGCGAACGCATGGGAGGTCACGCGAACGCATAGAGTAATTGGGTCAGGCAGTGAATAAAAATCCAGAACAATGTAGTCGCGGGTTCATTCACCCAAAATACAATTTTGAGCCCTAGAGAGAAGAAATCATGGGAAAACACTAGGAAATCATCGGGTATTCATCGGAGGTAAGTTTCTTGACTCAAAAATATGATTTTATGGTAGAATTAACATCAATCTTCATGAATTTGGGTAGAAATTGTGAAGAATTGTGGTCTAGGTATTAAAAACGGAATTTTGAGTTTTGATAGGCCATTAGAACTCCGATTTCGATAAATTTTATATGCACGGACTCGTGGTGAGACGAGGATCGCATTGGTATAATTTTTTGAATTTTTCGGACAGCGGACCCGGGGTCGGGTTTTTACCAACTTAGCGTAATTATGAGTTTTCATGTAAATTGAATTGGGATATGTTTCTTTGACCCGTATTTGATATAATCGTTGTGGTTTGACTAGATTCTACGCACGCAGAGGCGAAATTCAAAGTAAAAGGCATCGCGGACGAGTCTTCGACCGGCTAGAGGTGAGTAGTTTGTGTATATGGTAGCTTGAGGGTTCGAAACCCCGGCTTAGCACATTGTGACGCTAGTAGGGCGTGGCTCGCACCCCGTGGCAGGTGCGGGACTGATTGTGACTGGGGATTGAGACTTGGTCCATTCCGGATATGGAAAATATGCTATTAGTGATGGAAATACACTGTGTTTGACGTATTTGTGGGATGTAAGCCTTGTTTGGGGCCTTGTGCCGACCTGTAGTATCCCTAGGGGATAGTAGTTATGTGATAGCTGTACTTGCTTAATGACTGATCTCAGTCCTGGAATTTGAAATCACAGTATTGAAATGCTAAGTCACCGATTTTTGCAAATTAAATAAAAGTTAAAGCATTTTCTCATAAATTATGAATTGTAAACTGGAATTAAGAAAATGAATTGTTTTGTGACTTATCTGATTAATGTGGACTGAGGATGGATCGGGCTGCACGCCGCAGCGGTTTATATGAGGATCGGGCTGCACGCCGCAGCGGTTGATATGAGGATCGGGTTGCACACCGCAGTAGTATTGTGCTTGGGCTGTAGGAGCCCCTCCGGAGTCTGTACACACCCCTAGTGAGCGTCGTCGACGTTAAATGGATTGGGCTACATGCCGTAGCGGTTATGTGCATTGCATTGCATCTTTATTTGTTGAATTATTCTATGATAGCTATATTGTACTGTTGATGCTAGTTCGTAGGAGATTCGGACTGTAGTTTAGCTTCATATTGTGGTATTTTGTGGATTTCCTACTTTCAGCTGCTTTTATATATTTATTACTCACTGAGTACTTAGTACTCACCCCTACTCCCTCGCCTTTTGTGTGCAGACTCAGGTACTCAGGAGAAAAAGACAAGCATTTCGAGCGTTTGCAGTGTCATATCGAGTTGCTGAGGTAGCTGCTACGTTTGCAGGACCTGGCTTCTCTTCTTATTCCAATTTTCCTTTGTATATACATTATTCATACTTGAGTATTTGGTTTAGATATTATTATCCGATCATGTTTAGAGGCTCTAGACTCGTGACCCTAGATCTTTGGGTGGTTATTCAGTTTAGCTTTATTGTTGAAATAATATCCAGGTAATTGATTTGAGCTTCATGCTCGGGTGAGAGTGTAAATGGTCGGTCTTTCCTAGCAGGTGTGTTGGGCTCCATCACGACCGGGATTTGGGTTGTGACAAGTTAGTATTAGAGCCTAGGTTACCAGGCCTCACGAGTCTTCAGCCAGTTGGTAGAGTCTTGTGGATCGGTACGTCGACGCCTGTACTTATCCTCAGGAGGCTGCAAACCTTTAGGAAACACTTCACATTTCTTGGAATTCTTATCGTGCGTACTTGATTCAGCTTGAGATATAATTTTTGAAATTCCTTCCACACGCTTGTGTACGCTTCGAGCGCTCAGTAATATAATTGCCTTGACGGCTTGTGATTTCCTTATCGAGGACGAGATATAATCTTTGTGAGTTCATGTTGGGCCAGTCGGGAGGACTTGAGGCCAGATCTTTGTCTATGACATGAGCAGCAAGGCGCGGATTTTGTGAGCTAGTATTAAACTTATATGACTGGTATTGTCCCTAACCGTGGAAATAGAAGCTTAATAATGTACGAGCTATCAGGTGTTAGATACTTATTGTAATCTGTTGTGTAGCCTCGAACTATGGGTGTGGTGAACATTTATCATATCTCTTAGTTGGAAGGTAAAGTGTCTTACGTGTAGTAAAACGAGTTTAGACTCAGGAAGGCTAAAGTGATTATGCTATGTGTATCCTGGTGGAGGGTATTGTACCGAAATGCTAAATTGAGGCGAAGTAGGTGTAATTGAAAGGTATTTGATATGTGTTATGATGCGAGCAGGTGTAGCGCATGTTCAGGTATAAATTGTGATAATATGATTCATATAGTATTGTGATTTAATGTTGTTGAAATACATTGTGATGTCTTGTTGAGTAATGGAAGTATTGTTAGAATGGTTTGGTGATTCTCTGGCAGGTGTATAGGCCAATTTACAAAGGAAACTCTGCCGAAATTTTTGAAAACTTTGGGACTTAGAAAAGATTTCTGTCACCTAAAAAGAGTAGGCTTAACTGTAGTGTGTGTATTAATGCAAGGGTTGCAGAAGAGTTAAGGTCTCTAATGATTCGAGTCTATGTCAAGGCTTGTAAATGACTTGAGTTTAATCTCACAATAACATTGTGGCATCATTTGAGTAAGAATGACATAGGTGGCTACAAGTGCTTTGATGTATTGGCTTCGAGCCAAGTTGGGGAGTTTGTTGTTAATCAACCGATTGCATTGTTGTGTACTATGTTGGTTCTATCTCTAAGTATGTTGGGGAAAATAATAATAAAGGTTATGGTGCTTCTTAGATGTGAAGAAATACTAGGATGTTCTGAACTGATGTTGGTAAGGAATGTTTGGTGTATAGAAAGTTAAGATAGCTAATTGTGTCTGTATGTAATTATGTTCTGCGGTGTCAGGGTTCTAGCAAGGCACGAGTGGTTCTGTTCAATAAGACAGTTGAAGTGCAGCTGAATAAGGGTGAATGATGCCCGAGAATTATTTACGGTGTTCAAGATTTTGCTTGTAACGGTCAGGTGACTTAAGATTGTGCATGTGGCTAAAAACGGTGGTTTCGTTAGAAGGAGTCAAGACTTGTGTTATATTATGTGAATGATGGGGTTCTATGTAATCCGTATTGGAAGGTAATGATAACGAATTCAAAATCGCAGGAAGTTCTTCAAAATAAAGTATCGTAGAATGTTGTACTTCTGGGAAACATTGAGAAAGTATTAAGTGACCTATGGGTCTTAGACCGTGTGTTCTTATGTACGAGTCTCGTGTGGTTACATGATTTGATGTATTATGGTGTTACAGTAATGGCTAATATTAAATTAAAGATAAATCAGAAAGGAAACTGGGTAAATGGAACAACTTGTTAATAAACCAGAATGGTATGATAAGGAATACGATTAATTCCTGGTATGTGTTTGAAGTAATGAGTCTTGCGGATATTGTGCAATATAGCTCTTGAGTTCTGGCAGTTGTGTAACTCGATATGGGTATAAGGACTCAGTCCTGGCAGTTTAACTTATGCAATGTAATTGGAAGAGAGAGTTGTGATGCGTTTTAATGTGGTTTGAAAATGAGTGTGTTTCTTGTTGGGATGTAAAGCTTGGAATGTGTAATGAGTTTTCTCTATATGGGATTATGAAAGTCCTTGACTAGTTGAGTGCGCCGATGTTTGCGGCGGAGGAAAGGGATATGAATTTCCATGTTGTCTTAGTGTGGTATGGTATACGCGATGTGTCATGGAAAGTTGACAAATGGCATATTCAAGGTTTTGAGATCAGTTCATAATATATGGGGAGTCATTAAAATTATTGAGCAGCGCGGGCAGCTGCAGGTGATTTAAGAATCGATCTTTCTGGTGATTATGGAAAAATGGTATTGCTATTCTAGTGGTTTGGCAGGATATATGGTCAAAAAGGACAAGGTAATGTAAACTGATAGTATCTAGTGGTATGGTGGTATTTTCTTGTTGGATCGACTGTGATGTTTGAGTTGTTGATGGCATAAGGAAATTTCTAAATGACTTTTGTGGTATGAATGGATGCTTGATGTGTGTTATGTATTCGTACAGTGGAGTGTGGAATCAGGCATGGTGATTCATGTGTTATATAGGTGAAGGAGACTAGAAGTTCTCGTAATCTGCCTATGCAGTGGTTGTATAATGAGTGTATCGGCATCGTTTAACGATTATTGGAAATTGGAAGCCCTAGTGGCTCTCTCGTAGTTTCATATGATGGATTTTGGTTATGATACTTGATTGCAGACTGGTCGGCTTGAGTCAGGTCGTCTAGACTAATGTGATAGGGACTATGTCGGAAGTGGCAAATTGTTTAGCAGAGTGCATCAGAGTATGCTCCAGCAGGGTAGTTGTACCCAGGACCAGCGGCCGGCTGGTAGGTATTGCTTTGTCAGTTGCGCCTTCGTGGCGGATATCAGTGCAGAGGTTTCTACTATTGATTCAGTTTCGGTATTGGAGAACTTTGTAGGATGCGTTCTTGTGGCCGAGCTTGAGGCTATATATATGTTTATTGTAATGAGCAATTTGACTCGGTGTGCATTTCTTTTGCGAGATTTATGCGTGGATCAGGTGGCACACCGCCACGGGTTATTTGGATCGGGTGGCATGCCGCCACAGGTATGGTATTTGGATCGGGTGGCACGCCGTCACGGGTATGTCATTTTGAGCAGGTTGCACTCTTCAACCATGTAATATAGAGCATAGTTTGTTTTTTCTATAGGGTACCTTGCGTACTATACTTCCTAGTCTCTGAGGAAAGTCAGTGTTGGATGTCATTCGGCAAATGGCGCATCGGTTGTGTCCTTACAAGATTTGATGGCGTATATTAATTGTTTCACCGTGGGTGAGATTGATTGCTTGAGTTCAGACCTAGATTTGTGAGTGGCTGACGGTTTTGAGCATGATGAGATGACTTGAGGTGCTTCATGGGTAATAGTGTTTGGATAGAATCATAAGTTGTGGCAAGGCCATATGATGTTATGACCTTTCGAAGAGAATTCAGGTACTCTATTTCTATAATGCGAGACTGGATCTCAGTCCTATGTTACGATGGTACGGAGAATTGAATTATAGCTTTTGTGTTTGAGTTAGTTGTCATGATTTGAGTATGTTCAGACGTTTCTTATTGGAGCCTGTGTTGTGCTCATGGTGGCTTAGGCCGGTGTTGAGGTGTCATATCACCAGTGCGGTGTGTTATAATCGAAATGATCATTGGAGCCATTAATGAGTGCGGGCATATGTGATTTCAGTTGGTTAAAAATGTAATATCAAGGTTTGGCTCCGAAATCTATCGTAGTATCAGTTAAAAAGGAAATGGATCCATGAATGGATGACCTGAGAGATGGATTCGATATATCGCGTGTTTCAGCTGTTGTGGGCATGATATGAAGGTATGTGGGTAGGATGTTAGCTAATGAGAAAGGTTTTTCAGTGAGTATTTGGTTATTGTGGGAAATTGTTGTGATTAGAGGGCATCGTCTCGAGTGATTGGGTTGTTTGGTACACCGTAAGATCTCACCCGGAGTGGCGAGTATGGGCTACTACTGTTGGTTCGGGTGTATTCTGAGTATAGATGTGGGAGTCGGATTTGGTATATGATTTCGGAAAGTGCAATGCGGTCTATGGTTCAGATGGACTACAGAAGTTTAGCTATATTATGTTATCGTACTTATGATATATAGGGTGATGTGGTACCACCCCGAATATATGCTTGGTAAGGTCATTCAGCTATTGGGTTGCTTCTAGTACAACTCTGGGTACGCTCGAGGACGAGCATTTATTTAAGTTGGGGAGAATGTAATGACCTGGCCCGTCGTTACGGGAATTTTCACCCTGTTACCTTGCATTTACATATTTTATAATTTTATATCAGTATTAGAGTATATCGGGTGAGTTAGGAGTAATTCAGGTTGAAAATGAAACAAATAGCATGTTTGAAGGAAGCTTGAATATGGGAAGTCAACCTAGAGTTGATTATTGAGTTAGAGTGCTCGGGATCGGATTTTGATGATTCGACTAGTTTCGGGGGATCATTTATGACTTAGGAGAGTAATCATAATCGAATTCGGAAGTCCGGTGTAGTTTTAGGCTTGAATTGGCTAAGGTTGAATTTTGGCGAAAACCAGACGGTAGGCGAGATTTTGATCCGGGGGTCGGAATGGTATTCCAACAGTTCCTATAGCTTCATTATGTGATTTTGGATATGTCTGCAAATTTTCAGGTCATTCGGACGTCGTTTGATCGGGTTGTGGATTGAATGTTAGTTTCGGAAGTTTTGAAGAAACTTAGGCTTGAATCCGTGTGTAAATGGTGATTTTGTTGTTTAGGATGGTGTTTTTATGATTGGAACAAGTCTGTATCATGTTTTGGAGTAAGTTGGTGGTTTTCTTTGAGGTCCCGGGGGCCTCGGGATGAATTCGGACCATCATCCGGGCATTTTAAACTTGGAAAACCCTGCAGAAAATTGCAGGTTTGTGCAGCAAGAAATAAGCCTTCGCGTTCGCGTGAAAGCAGTCACGTTCGCAAAAGACAGATGGGCTAAAGCATCGCGTTCGCGACTAGGGCGTCGCGTTGGCGTAGGCAAGGTGGGGTGAAGCTTCGCGTTCGCGTGACTGGGAGTCGCGATCGCGTAGAAGGAAAGGGGAGAACTTCGTGTTCACGTGGGAGTCTACGCGTTCGCGTATAAGAAGAACCCGGCGGGTGGGAGATTATGCATTGCGAACGCGTGGTTTAGCGTCGCGTTTGCGAAGAGTAAATTGGAGCTGAGCATTGCGAACGCGTGGGAGGTCACGCGGACGCGTAGAGTAATTGGGTCAGGCAGTGAATTAAAATCCAGAACAATGTAGTCGCGGGTTCATTCACTCATAATACAATTTTGAGCCCTAGAGAGAAGAAATCACGGGAAAACACTGGGAAATAATCGGGTATTCATCGGAGGTAAGTTTCTTGACTCAAAAACATGATTTTATGGTAGAATTAACATCAATCTTCATGAATTTGGGTAGAAATTGTGAAGAATTGTGGCCTAGGTATTAAAAACGGGATTTTGAGTTTTGATAGGCCATTCGAACTCCGATTTCGATAAATTTTATATGCACGGACTCGTGAAGAGACGAGGATCGCATTGGTATAATTTTCTGAATTTTTCGGACAGCGGACCTGGGGTCGTGTTTTGCCAACTTAGCGTAATTACGAGTTTTCATGTAAATTGAATTGGGTTATGTTTCTTTGACCCGTATTTGATATAATCATTGTGGTTTGACTAGATTCTATGCACGCGGAAGCAAAATTCAAAGGAAACGGCATCGCGGATGAGTCTTCGACCGGCTAGAGGTGAGTAGTTTGTGTATATCGTAGCCTGAGGGTTCGAAACCCCGGCTTAGCACATTGTGAAGCTAGTAGGGCGTGGCTCGCACCCCGTGGCAGGTGCGGTACTGATTGTGACTGGGGATTGAGACTTGGTCCATCCCGGATATGGAAAATATGCTATTAGTGATGGAAATACACTGTATTTGACATATTTGTGGGTTGTAAGCCTTGTTTGGGGCCTTGTGCCGACCTGTAGTATCCCAAGGGGATAGTATTTATGTGATAGCTATACTTGCTTAATCACCGATCTCAGTCCTGGAATTTGAAATCACAGTATTGAAATGCTAAGTCACCGATTTTTGCAAATTAAATAAAAGTTAAAGCATTTTCTCTTAAATTATGAATTGTAAACTGGAATTAAGAAAATGAATTGTTTTGTGACTTATCTGATTAATGTGGACTGAGGATGGATCGGGCTGCACGCCGCAGTGGTTTATATGATGATCGGGTTGCACGCCGCAGCGGTTGATTTGAGGATCGGGCTGCATGCCGCGGTGGTATTGCGCTTGGGCTGTAGGAGCATCTCCAGAGTCTGTACACACCCCAAGTGAGCGCCGTCGACGTTAAATGGATCGGGCTACACGCTGTACCAGTTATGTGCATTGCATTGCATCTTTATTTGTTGAATTATTCTGTGGTAGCTATATTGTACTGTTGATGCTAGTTCGTAGGATATTCGGACTGTAGTTTAGCTTCATATTGTGGTATTCTGTGGATTTCCTACTTTCAACTGCTTTTATATATTTATTACTCACTGAGTACTTAGTACTCACCCCTACTCCCCTGCACCTTTGTGTGCAGATTCAGGTACACATGAGGGATAGACAAGCACTCCAACTTTTATTAGTATTTATCCGAGTTGCTGAGGTAGTTGATGGCGTTTGCAGGACCTAGCTTCTCTTCTTATTCCAGTTTTCCTTTGTATATACATTATTCATACTTGAGTATTTGGTTTAGATATTATTATCCGATCATGTTTAGAGGCTCTAGACTCGTGACCCTAGATCTTTGGGTGGTTATTCAGTTTAGCTTTATTGTTGAAACAATATCCAGGTAATTGATTTGAGCTTCATGCTCGGGTGAGAGTGTAAATGGTCGGGCTTGCCTAGCAGGTGTGTTGGGCGCCATCACGACCGGGATTTGGGTCGTGACAGTACTTTTGCAAGGAAACTAGTGTGAGAGAATTCTCTAAACATATCTCTTACTTTTCTTTTGAATTTTGATTATGAAATCTATTCTATCTTTTGCTTTCAGAGTTATGAATAGCTAAATTCCTATCTAAGGTTGTGATGGAACCTATTGGTTGATGAACTTCTGATTTATGTGAATACAAATTGTTAGTTAATCTCTATTTGTTCAACTTCGTTCTTGTTGTAGTTAATTGATAGGATCCTCAATTAGCTGTGCCTATTTAGTGTGCATGACTTGGAAAAGAATGCATATTTAGGTTATTGTTGAACAACACCATACCTAGATTATTAGAGGAATCTATAATTGCTGGTTTAAAGGTGGGATTAGGAATAACGAAACCTTGGGTGTAATCTATAGTGAATTTTGATAATTAAAGCAAGCTAGGGTAGCTCGGAAGAGTACAATAGTAAATTACTATAATTACTCGGGAGAGATTTATGGTAGAAATATTGTTCATGAATGATAGAGAGATATTGATAAATTTGTATGAGCATAAACAGAAGGGATTCCATCAATAGGGGAAATTATCACCTTAGTCTTTCTCATTCTTGTTTCCAACATATTCAGTTATTATTTCAGTTAATTAATTCTTTGCAAAATAGTTATAGGAAACACTCAAAGAGATATTTGAATATTTGTGAAGCTGATTCGGAGGATTGTTGGGTTTTGAAGATTGTAGTTGGTAGGTTAACTCTTTGAGGATTCGACCCCGTGTGTAATACCTGGGTTATATTTACTGCGACCGCATTGTCCTTTTTAGAAGGCATAGTTGGGCATGATCAGGGAGTGGGAGTGATTGTAGGAATTGGTCAATTATCTTTAAATCCTAAAAATGTACATAATTGATAATTTTGTATATATGAGGTAATTATAGTGAAACTTGAGTAGGATGCTTAATAAAGTTTCCAATAGTATATAGGTATGTAAATATGTCTTTATTTAATTTATATATATATATATCATATTTATATAATTAATTCAATTGTATTAGCCATAATATTTATTTGACCTAATATATTTTGCATTTTTATATAGTCCACATTATTTAAAAAATTTAAGTCTAATAAAATTTATATGCCTACAAATAGTATTTAATAGAGTGTATTAGTAATATTGTGATTAGTTATGTTGGAATATTCTTATCATTTATTTGATTTGGTATATTAAAAATAACGTGCATTACATTTTTTTTAAAAATTATTTATTTATAAAATACCATTCAAACTCTTTGAAAAATATTTGAAATGGTAGTTCTATCTTTATACATGTTTATTCATGTATAAGAAATTATGGTATTCCTAATGTTATGGTTTGCTATGTAGAAGAATAAATACTGAATAACACTATCAAATACAAAATTAATAATATCAAAGCTAATACATATATTATTTTTCCTAATATATTCTACCTAGCAATCCTTAAAAGGCAAAGATAGAAATCACCTCGCATTACAGTCTCTAAAGGTTCAACAATGTCAAACGTTAAGAAAATTAAATTAATTTTTTGGACTGAATTACTCATATTTATTCATTAGTCTCAACTATTCTACTTCTTGCTTTCACGGCACTGATCTCTCACAATTTCTATTAGAGTAAAGGTAAAATTGGAGAAAAGAATTAATTCTCCTGCTTTTCTAACATAAGTATTGGATGGGTCGGAATTCGACCCAATAATAATCAACGAAGTTAATCATTTTTCTTGCCTTATGCAAGATGAATAAATGGTACGGCCGTTCTTAGTTAACGAAACTTAATTCCCGCCTAAGATGATCGTTAGGGCTACGGCCCATCCGCTGTGTCGAAGGTATCCTCTTAATGTGGTCCCAGCCACCAAAGGCCAGCTTATGCAGTTCATAACTATAAATACCATGGAAGGAAACCAAAAAGGAGTTGCTCTCCTTCCCCACGAGGACTCAAAAAATAGAGAGAGAAAAAAGGAGAGAGAATCAGAACGACACCAAAGAAATGGAAGATCAAAAAAAAAAATTGTAAAGTTCTGAACCTCTCTAAGGAGAGGCAGACCACCCTATTATCATCAATAAAGATCATCCATGTCTTCGACTACTAGAAGAATTGTTCTTAATTACCATTTCCTTTAGTTGATTCACGATTTATTACGACTTGCTATGATTGGCCCTCAAGCCATATATATTGTTTTGCATTCATAAAGTATATAATAATTTTTGAGTCAAACAATTTGACGCCATCTGTGGAAATTTCCTAGCAAGATCGTGTAGTTCTTCCTGAAATCAAAAGGAAAGGGGGACGTCGGAAAAGGGAAAAACAACCCGAACAGAGCAAGCCTGCTCCCTCTCACCCGCATGCCCGAAGAACCAGGCGTATACCGCTCGAAGCCTCGAAATCAAAATCGAGCTTAGCCATTCAATACTTCAAACAAATTAACAAAATTCAACTACGGTTGAACTGGGATTTAGGCCATGTTCCTTTGCCAACAAATTCAACCACGGTTGAACTCGGACTCGGGCCATTCACCGTCGCATTCAAACAATTAACAAAATTCAACTACGGTTGGACTGGGACTCAGGCCATGTCCCTTCGCCAATAAATTCAACCACCTTTGAACTGGGACTCAGGCCATGTGCCTTCGCCAACAAATTTAACCACGGTTAAATTCGGACTCGGGCCATGCGCCCTCGCCTTCAAACAATTAACAAAATTCAACTATGGTTGAATTGGGATTCAGGCCATGTGCGTTCGCCAACAAATTAAACCACGGTTGAACTTGGACTCGGGCTATGCGCCCTCGCCTTCAAACAATTAACAAAATTCAACTACGGTTTAACTGGGACTCAGGCCATGCACATTCGCCAACAAATTCAACCCCGGTTGAACTCGGACTCGGGTCATGCGCCCTCGCCTTCCAAATAATTAAGCAAGTTCAACAATAGTTGAACGGGAACTCAAGCCGCATGCCTTTGCCGGCAAATTCTAGTACAGTCTAGTCAAAACCCAAACGGAATCCCTTCACCCATAAACTCATGAAAAAGTCAATCAAATTGAGGCAAGGGTCAAGCACCCTTGCCGGACAAGTAAGTATGTCCAACTCTAACTGGATTTAGAGGCACGTAAAGTCCGGCTTCGGTCGAGCTACCAAGTCGCGTTGTCATCCTCACGACTAATAGTCCGACCACGCTCGATCCGACACTAAGGCTAAATAGCATCACCCCTAAAAGGATGGCCCCGACTCGACCACCCTAAGTCGAGAAGGAAGAGCCACTGACATCCTAAAATGACATGCCTACCGAAGTCGAATATTAAAATCAAACTGCCCCCTCAAACGTGGGCAAAACAAATACAAAACAAATGACGAAAGGTAAATTCCTTCTTATTCATAAAACAATCACAGGTTATGCCCGCTTAGATCGGACCGAGAACCGGCCAAAAAAAGAAAAATATGCAACAACTAACAAGGCAATGAACTCCATACGACGAAGAAAGATAAGAAAAAGGGAAAAGAGGAAAAAACTATTCTCTATTCGGCGCTATTTGCACCACCGCCCGTGCCATCCGCATCTTCTCCGGCCCCCTCCGCACTCCCGCCGGCACCATCATCAACACCTGGTGTTGCGGAATCAAAGCCATACTCCATACGAGCCTCCCAATCCCTTTTGGTGTGCCCCCTCGAATATGGATTTGGACATAATACCGGCCTCAAACAAATTCTTATACACATCCCGCTGGGCCTCGCCATAAACCCAAATTTTGCGGGTCTGGCCAGAAAAAGTGGATTGCTCTTGGAGACGTCGGTTCTCTTTCTCTAAGATCGCAATCTGCCCCGCCGTATCCAGAGCACCCCGCTCAAGGACCCCTATTCGCTCCTCAATAATTCCCTCCCTGAAGGCAGCAGTGGTCCTTACCAACGACAATTGGGACTCACCGGCACGGACAGTCCCCTGCAACTCATCAACTCTAGCCGAAGCATCAGCCAGTTGGCAATTCAAGGTTGCAATCTCCGCATCTAGTGCAACGATCTTCGCACTCCACTCCGATGTGACTTCCATCACTTTGGTTAAACACAGGTGCTCACACTCAAAAGAGGCCCTCCTACAAGCTTCAAGCTCTTCATCCGTTCGATGCAGCTGCTCTTCCAGGGCCCTCACCCAACCAAGCGCGTGTTGCGCCTGAAGCTCCCTCCTCGCCAACTCCTCAACCAAAGCTTTACTAAGGGGATCATTCCTCATGTGCACACGCATCTCCTGCACCTATCTCTGTAACGACGACACATCTCAAGCACCCGCAAAAATACCCCCGAGCGAATATTGACTCGGAAGATGCTCTCCACCTCCAGCAAAAAAGCCTACAAAATGAAAGACAACGATTTAGGCAGAAAACAAAAATAGGGCAAAAAGAAATCAAATAAGCCTTCATCTTTGAGCACGTACCCTCAAGCCCATCACGGCCACTTCGTTCATCAGACCGACGTCCGTAACTTCCCTTAGCGCTCATTCTCTATCGCCAAGCACATCTACTATGATACTAGACTCGAGTCCAGTAACATCAAATTTGAATCCATGGGAACCTCAATGAGGTGCAGACTCACCTCCAGGTTGATAGTAGCACTCGTGACGCCCTCTCGAAACACGCAGACATCCTTAGAGTCCAAATCTGAGTCAGATCCAGATCCATATCATGCAGCCTCTCCCTTCGCACCTTCCATCGACAGGGTACTCGACCCACCAATCTCCACGATCACCGGTGGACTCTCCCCCATCTCAACTATATGGGTCGATGACTGGGCTGTTAGAGTAGCACTTCCTTCACAATCCAAGCGGACTTGAGCATTATCCACAACCGATCTGTCCTCAGGGGTACGCACCGCAGCCGTACCCTCCCCCACCTCCAAAAGGCGGGGAGGGAATCCATATTGATTACGATAGGGGGAGCAGGCGCGGCCACCATGGGAGGAACCAGAGTAAATGCAACCCTACGCCTAATCAAGGTCCTCTCCTCCTCTTCGTACGAGGATGAATCATCTCGATCATGAACGGTCCCCGATGGCACTTCGTCCCGAAACAGGGGTTGAGAGAGGGAAGGAGCCGTAAAAGACTCAACCGAGGCCGCCCTCAATACGCGACACGATGCTGATGCCGCAAAAAAATCTGGCAATCGCACCTGGCTGCCGGAAGGCTAGCTGAGGGGCCCTACCACGAGTCACTGTTCCTGCAGCAGAAAGATGAAGTTAGACAAAGGAACTACAAAACCCTGAACCAAGCAAGACAGAGAACAAACTTCTTACCCACGGCTTGCCCCCGGTCGTGCTTCTCCCAAAAGGACGCCCACATGTGAATCCCCTTAGTATGAGGAAGTACGGCTTCGAGCCACCTTCGCATCCCTGCAAATAAGGCCGGTGGTGACCTCTCGGCTACGAAAACAACAACAAGATAGTGTTCACATAAGTACAATAAAATAAAAAGGAAGGAACGAAACTTGTTATTTTGACAAGGGTAACTCACGTGTATGATTCCAAACCTTCGAGAATCCGAAAGAGGACGCCACTAAATGCTTGGTCCTGATATAAAAGAAATGCTCAAAAGGCCGAGGCTCAACCACAGCGTCCAACATAGCCATCAGCCCTCTCGACCCACGCGGGCACGCCCGAAGCATGGTGCCTCGCACTTGTTGAGGAGCGTATAGGGCGAGCTGTAGCGTGACCATCCTGCCGGACAACTCCCTGTACTTCAAGAACATCTCCAATAGCTTGTATAGAGAGGGGGTGAGTTGGCCCGGGCAGACTCTATAGTAGCGATAGAAGTCCACCACTAAAATGGGAAGTGGAATCCTGAACCCCAGCTTGAAAGGGTACGCATAAAAGACGCAGTACCCCGCACGATCGGTGTGAACCCTTTCCTTATTCTAAGCAAGAATTATATCAGCATGGGTGGGTACAAATCCCTGTTCCCACAGTCAGGCCATGGAAATCTCCCCTATCAGTGGGGCTGCATCCAAGGGGTCCTCCCCTCCATCGGCGGTGAAGTATATCACCGGACCTCAAGGTATAAGGAGTATTTCGTCCACCGACGGAATCCCATCAGTCTCAGCCATCCCCTCTCCTCCTATTGCCGGAGATGGCCCTTCAATCGCCAGAGGATTAACCGGCAAACTGACTGCAAGAGCTTCACGAGAAAAAGTGCTTGCCATAACTTAGTTGCTAGAAGGATGAAAGACCGAATTTGGTAAAAATGATAAAACTTATCGCAATCAAGAAAAGGGACAATGAATTTTCAGAAGGACAAAGGTCTAGAACCTCTCGGATAAACAATAGAGTATCAAGAAATTGATATCCCAAATCACCATTATAAGAAACATAAATGATTTCGGGAAAACCGATTGATATCATTAACTGCATATCCAACAGTCAAAAAACGGTTTGATTATACCAAGACATGCGCCGCCACGACAAGCGCCACAAAGTGCCCACCCGACCGCAATCATCATCTCGCTAATCGGAGCAAACATAGAGTCTTGCCAATATGGGCGGAATATACCCTACACCCTCAAAACTCTAAACACGCCGCTTACATAGTACTCGGACACTCCGCGTACGGCTTGTCCCCTATTACCGATGATAGTTGCATACCAAAACAAATCCATAGATTAGAACGTGATCGAGTTCTGACCCCCGCCGTAATCATACTAAAGACATCATACATCCTCATAATAAGGGGGTACCCAATGACTCGGTTCTATGAAAAAGTAATGTTGAAAAATTCTATGAGATTCAGGCCGTCGCCATGAAAAGGACGGCCTCGACCACAGTGACGGTCATCCATTTCTGATCCAAAATCTTCTATATCGTAGTCGACAGAATTTGTTCATCAAGCTCGAGCACGGGACGACCTCGATAAGCAGATGGACTAACTGTATAGGTAGGAATTCGTCCCTATAATTGTGAGAACATGATTTTTGCACTAAGCAAATAAATTCCAAAATTAAATAACTAATATGTTTGAGTGTAATTGCATGATTTGTTTGGAATTAGATACATTTTGTGTGTTTGAATAATATAAAAATTAGAAAAATCAAAAAATATAGGAGAAATACTTGCATTTTTCATTAATTAGTTTTAAGAGAAAAAGAAAATCAAAAAAAATATATAGCTTTAATAGCGGAAAATAAAAAAATAGCAGAAAATTGTCAAAAAATGCCAAAAAACTTAGAGTAGGAAATTAAGTATTTTAAGTAATAGAATAAATAAAATACAAAAATATAAAAAAAAAAAGAATTGGTTTAAAATAATTAAAATACAAAAATATATAAGTATAATAAATTTGGGCCAAGTACAGTCCAAATGGTTGGCCCAATGCTACAGCCCAAAAAAGATCCGGCCCAGGCATTTAAATAGATAGAATCTCAGCCGTTCACTTCCTCAGATCCAATGGGTGAGAATATTAATGAATTTATAATGGTTAATTAATATGAGAGACTTGATCTCAAGCGTCCAATCCAAATGATCTAACGGAAGAGACATGTGGCCTCATGTGTGTCAATACGATGTCGTTTAAGTAACGGTCAATCTTGGCCGTTGATCATCATAGATCCAACGGTCAAGGAATCATCGAAGGCTTCGAGTATAAAAGGCCTTTGTCTCGTTGAGACAGGCCATTCTCATATGTTCCAAACCCTAGCCGCCTATGCTTCTTCTTCATCTTCTTCTCATCACCAACCGCCGGCCATGGAGGCCACCGCCTTTTATGGTGGTCTCCGGCCACTCCCTTACCTCAAACAACTCTCATCTCACTCTCCTCCACAAACCATAACCAAAACCCCTTAAAGGAAACCCTGAAACACTTGTTCTTGAAACTCCGGTCATCGGATTTCGTCTCTGGTGACCTCAACCTATGAGACCGACCTCAAGCTTAACACCAAATAACCACCTCACCCAGATCTATCACCCCATGTAAGCCACCACCCTTGAATATTACCCTAACCGTTTGAATCTTCAAAAACGAGTCGCCGGAACCCTAACTCCGGCCGACTCAAACAAACCTCTAACCAAAAATCCCACCTTTTCCCTCTTTTGAACACCCCCTTTCAACCAAAACCCTAAAAGACTTCGTCTTGAAGTCTAACAAGAAAACCAGAAAAATAAGGAAAAAAAGAAAGAGAAAAGAAATCTGGAAAGAGAAGAAAAGAAAAGAATGTAGGGGAGAATATGAAGCTCAGGGGACCGGCTCTGCTAAGCTAAGTCCCCCCCCCCCCTTGTTTTATGCTTTCTTCTTTGTTTGTGTTTCTTGTTATGTTTCTATTTTTTGTTATGTACCGTTAGTTTGTCATAGGAATTAGGATTTTCTTTGGTCTTAATTTTGGTTTGTTTCTCTGATTTAAAGATCTGTTCTTGATATCCCGGTTATTCTTCATCTTTTGTTTCCTTATCTGTTGGCTTTTGATATCTCTTCTATGTTTCTTATCTATTTAACTTGCATGTTTAAGTTTAGGTTTAATCTTTCGAAAATCTAGTCAGTTGTTCATATTCCTGTTCTTCACTTGGTATGATAGATTAGAGTTTTTTTCCTTTGGCTATTCTTTATGACTTTTCTGTTCTTCTTCATCTTACATGTTAGATTAGGGATTCTTCTCCGTTTATATTTCATGCCTTTTCTATTCATCTTCACCTTCTTTATCACTCGCATATGTTAGATTAGTGTTAGTCTTTGGGAATTTTAGGTTTAGTTGTTTTTGATCATTATCATTTCTTGTTTACTCTGTTAGAACCATGTCGTGATAGTTTAATTGTTCTTTTGCCTGGATAGGCCATGTTTCAATTCTCTTGACTGCTTTGTGGGATCTAGTCTTTGTGAGTCTATATCAATGAACTTTAAGTGAGTTTTGGGCTTTTCAATAAGTCATTCAACATAAAATGGTTGTAACTAAGCCTGCTTGATGTTTAATTGACACTTTGCTATTTGAAACTGAGTTTGTGAGTCTGATTGATTAAGATTCAATATTATCTAACTTCTTCTCTGAGTTTTGATTAGTTGATAAACAAGTTTGGTTTCATTTTGGCTATGTGTGCAATTATCTATTGAAATGGCTAAGTTTGTAATGATTTTATGTTAGTATGAGCATTGTTAATGCCTATCAGGCTTAGGGGATTTGGTTATAGCTGCAGTAGTACTAGGATTCATAAGTGGTTAATTCTCCAAACATATAGTAAGATAGGGTTAAAATTGAAAATCACAAAAATAGGCTATGAATTAAATAAATGACCAAGAGTGGTCAAATCTGCAATTGACCTACTCTGCTAGGTCTTTCACACATTGGCCAAAAAATTAAATAGGCTAGTTGTGTAATAATGGGGTTTAAGTCTGAAAACTCAGACTTACCAAGGCTTAAGTTGAGCCCTGATCACATGTGGCTAGGCCTGCAAAGGTCTTAGCCAAGCCTGTGTTCAGTAATGGGCTTCAATTGCAAAGCCAAGTCTAAACTTGAGACTGGCTAAGTTTAAAATAGTTTAAATATAACAATAAAGTAGGTTAGTCCCGTAATTAGCTTAAAATGAAATAAAGTTCTTAATTAACAGAAGTTGAAGCAAAAATGGTTAAAATTGAAATAATTCCTTATGTCAAAATTGGCCAGTCCTTAAATACTAATGCAAGGACTGGCCCTTAGTTAAAGAAGGTTGAAAATGCTAAAAACATGACCTAGGTAGGTCGGGTAATTCAGCTATGTCCTTAGGGGCATATAGGGAACTTAAAATGATAAAATGGTAGATTAAATAGAGCACATAGAGATATAGGAGACATTTGTGCTCGTAATTTCTGCAATTTTGCATAGATTTGAGGGTATAATGGTCTCACTAAAAAGGGAAATCAGTAAAAATCAATAACAAGTAGGGACACTTTGGTAAAAGCTTCAAATAGAATCAAAAAGAATCTTCCAGCACATGTTGGAAGGGATCTTGTAACTGAATTGGGGTGTAAAGTGTAGATTTAGTAAGTTTTAAGGGGAAGAAAATGGGATTAATCCCTATTCTTTCCCCCCCAAGAATTCTGCCAATCTATACCTATAAATACCCTCTTCTAAGACTGATTAAGGGCTGGTTTTTCACATAGAAAAATTCAGAGTGCCATACACTAGCAATAGAAAATAGTTTTCTACAATTTTCGAGTGAGAATTACTGTTTAAGTTGTTTGTTTGTGGGGATTTTTGCTTAACTTCTTCTGGGTTTCATATCTGTTGTCTGCTGTGTTGTGTTGCTCGTCTGGAATTCAATCCTACACTGTTGCTCTT
Organism: Nicotiana noctiflora; assembly: GCA_032618575.1. Taxonomy (NCBI): domain Eukaryota; kingdom Viridiplantae; phylum Streptophyta; class Magnoliopsida; order Solanales; family Solanaceae; genus Nicotiana; species Nicotiana noctiflora. Next base: position 73,895 of record JASVEL010000916.1, read on the forward strand.
GCTGTTTGAGTCCGTTGCTGTTGCTTACTCCTATTCCCCAAGAACTCATTGATCTCCTTTTGCTGAATCAGGTACATATCCTGTTCGAAACGATGTAATGTTGAAGTTTGGATGAAATGAAGTTCAAATTTAAACTCATTTACTATTATTCTGTAATTCTGTCTTACTTTTGATTAATAGTCTAGTATAGTTTAGATCTGTCATTTGTATGGTATGTATAAGTAGGGAATCGAACATAAACAATGTAATAGCTAGTATGATGGTAGTAGTGTAATCATAGATAGTATATCACCTAGTTAAAGTAAGTAAAACTCATGAAAACAAGTTAGTTAACCATAGTCTAGATTGTTAATAGCTCCCTCACAGCAGTAACATAAAAACACTTGCATAGATGATCAGATTTGTGAATCAGTATATAGATACAAACAAGTTCAAAACGAGAAAAACAGTTAGAAGAAACAATAATCCATTCACGACTGGGTCTGTTACACTGGATGAGCTAAAGTCGTAGTATAATCAGTAATATAATCATGTATATATCATTAAATCACTTAGTCTTAGAAAAACAGATTTGTCATAGTAAATAATCGAATTGTTTAGTTCGATAATGCCTTGCATAGTCAAACCACTTTTCTCTTAATTTTTTTAGTTAAGTAACATCAATATTGGGTGTAAATCAGTCCTCAAAAAACAGAAGTGTAAAAGTAGACAATTCTCATATGCATCAAGTTGTTATGGTTTAAAGTTAACATTGATCATCTTGTACAGTTATTTTCTCTTCTGATAAATAAAAGTAACTTGATTTCATTCTTAATTCTGTATGTCTGTTTTACTATGAGTTCTGCATTTTTACTTTTGTTATTGTTATCTCAGTTCGGTTTGGGCCTAATAAGAAACGCAGGCCTGAACTATAGTATGAAGCGAAATGGGCTGTTGAATGAAAATCTGAAGACAGTCTGGGTCACTATGACCCGGAAAGATTCAGTGACCTATTAAGAATGGATGTAGAGGCCCAGGCCCAATAAAGGCAATGACATTGGCCTGGGTCCAAATTCTGAAATGATAGTGGATTGTAAACAACTAAGGAAAAACCAAAAATAGAAAATATAGTGAAACATAAGAATTGGACTATAAAATTTAACCGGGACGAGCCTCATGTGAACACCAAATAGTGCCCTCCCCCCCTTTAGTAATAAAGTCAAAATGTAAATAGATACGGGAAAGCTAATAGTAAATTTCATAGCTTCTCTCAAAAGACTTAAAAGTCGCTAGACATTATTAGGCACGTTTAATATACTTTCCTTAAGTACGAGTGTGCACTTGGTGCGACTCAAATCCCAAATCCCGGCGAAGCCGAAATGTACCAAAGGTCACAGGCGTACTTGTTGCAATGTGACTCAAAGTACATTTTTGCAACGTCGTAATTCTTTAAAAATATTAAAAGTAAAAAACACATACATATTGTTTAAAATCTATAACAAGTCAAATGAGATTGAGAACGACGATTGAGCGACTGTGCTAAAACCACGGAATCCGGGAGTGCCTAACACCTTCTCCCGGGTTAACAGAGTTCCTTATCCAGGTCTTTGTTTCGTGAACTGTAATAATAGAGTCAACTTCCTCGGATTCGAGATTAACCGGTGACTTGGGACACCATTATCTTCCCAAGTGGCGACTCTGAAAATTAAATAAAAATCCCGAACCTATTGTCTTTTATGTGGAAAAACTCCTTCCTCTTTGTTGTCATATCCTTCTCGGGTATTTGAACACTGAGGTATACCCTACGTATCTTTCCAAATGGATCGGTACAAGGCCCTCCCCAGGGTAGGAAAAAGGGAGGTGTGACAGCTCTGGCGACTCTGCTGGGGAAACCAACCCAGAACTTCGGTTTCAGGGTTTAAGAACTCGAGCTCCTTAGAATCGTCATCCTCGATATTATTTGACTTTGTTATATGCTTTAAACAACATGCTACGTGTTTTACCGCTTTGATATTATATGGATTGTATATAAATTGTGCCAAAAACCCTTCTCTTCTTCACCCACGGGGATGTGCTTACTGGTTGAGACTCCCCTTTTCTGTTAAGTCACACCTGAACTAAGAAACAGAGGCCGGATAAGTTACAAAGCCGATTGACTTCGCGAGTCACCGGTACGTAGCCCCCTCCTCGATTCGAGTTGTCCGCTCGGGTACACGGTCTAGCACTCTATGAAACTATAAGATGTTGAACATAGGTCTAGGGCGATTATTTGCATCATATCTGACTTAGGGGACTCAACACAGGGGTTGGGTCCGTCTAGGACAGGTGACCCGATAATTAAAGACCGAGCATATTATATGTTGCATTTTATTGTCCTTAATCGTTACGCGGACCGACAAAATTCCCGAGGATAGAAAAGAGTGTCCAATAAAAAAGAGAGAAATAAGAACTAGTGATAAAAGCGCGGTCGGAAAATCTAAAAATTTGAAGAAAATAATGGGTCAACTAATCTGACCAAACTACGCAGTTTTGATTCTCGACATTAGGCGGGATACGTAGGCAACTCTTGAACGGGTCCAACCACCTTTTTAGAAAAAAAGACCAAAAATATTTTCGTTTCAAATAATCGGAGTGATCGCTAATTTTGGAAATGGCCGAATGTTCCGAAAGGACGCCGGAAGGCTGTTTTGGTAGAAATGGCCACTTCGAGAGTCATGTTTCTTTCTTTTTCAAATTCAAAAATGTAAACTTACCTTGAAAAATATTTTTTCTTTTTTCAAAATAAAATCGCCCTAATAAATGTGCAGGATGAGCACGATACAGAATGAACCTTTCACTTTAATGAATAAAATCCCTTTGGAGCTAAGACTATGATGGAACGACATGGGAATAGAAGGTCAAAATTGGGTCAAAGGCTAATTAAAGGATCTCACGGGCTTATTAGACATAATTCCCTGAGGCGACATAATCCGAGCACTGGTCACATATTGGGATCATGCGCACAACGAACTACATCATTCAGACTTTGAACTCACTCCCACTCTTGAGGAAATTGCTTTCTACATAAGGAAGAACGAGGTCCCCTTGAAAGTCAAATATCCGGTAGCCCCAAGAGTAGTAACGGTGCACCGCTTCTTAGACTCTTTGAAAATTGCTAGAAACATCCACAACGAGGATTTAGCCAATGGGTTTTGCTCCCTAAATTTCATTTATAGCAGATATGGACATGTCGGGGGTTTCAACGACTCCACGAACAAACTTTGTAGCAAGTCCAACTGAGCAAAATGGGAGGAGCATCGACGATTTGCTTTCTTAGTGGCGTTTCTCGGGATCATCATATTTCCGAGAAAAGACGGGCACAATGATATAAACGTTGCCGGGGTAGCAGGCACTTTGGTTGTACATGATAATTGTACTTTCGCTCCAATGATTTTAGCAGACATCTACCGTGCCCTGACTGCATGTAAAGCAGGGTGCAACTTCTTTGAGGGATGTAACTTGATTTTGCAAATCTGGTTGATAGAACATCTATGCCATCATCCTTCGTTCTCAAGCTATGGGCCGATTGAAAGAACGTGCCTCAAAGAATTCTACACGAGAACAAAAGAAGTTAAGTTGCCGGAGGGAGTTAAGGATTGGATTTCATATCTACGAACATTGACCGATAGCCAGATCGATTGGGCATACGGATGGTTGCCCCTCAACGAGGTGATTTACATGCCGACGGAAGGGTCACACTTTTTGATCATGGGTTTGAAAAGTATCCAGCCTTATGCCCCGTACAGGGCCCTGTGACAACTTGGAAGATGTCAAGTTATACCAAAGGATGGGGACCTCAGTTCGCAAATGATAGAGATTAGTCCGGATGGGCAATTCCCGGAAGCAAAGGTCCGACAGATTTGGAATGAATGTCAGAATTTGAAAGTAGAGACTTGTGTAGAGAACAGAGCTCTGGGAGAATTGTCGTCGGGGTATTCTGCATGGTATCGATGGGGTATTAAGCATGACAGGAAATCGAAAAGACCTCACTTGCAAGATTTGGCGGAGCAATCTAAGGAAAATAGAAATTGGGCGGCCAAAGAAAGCGAGTATAAGGCCAAGATCAGCTTGCTAGAAAAACAGTTGAGAGATCTTCAGTTTGAGAGCGGTTTACAGGCAGCATCTGATGAAGGAGAGAAAAAATAGCTGAAAAAGGAGAATGAAATTCTGAAGGCTCAGGTTGCTAAAATGAAAATGGCATCCGAGACCCCTGTTCGCTTAGCCCGAGACGAGAAATTGATTGAAAATCTTCGGCACAAAGTGAATGACTACAGCTTCGATTTAGAGAAAGCAGAAAAGGAGTTAGTCAGGGTTCGGAAGCAACTGGCCAAAGATGCCGAGGATAGAGCCAGGTTGGTTCAGCAACTACAGGATAAACATGAGTTTGTGATAGCTCGTCTGAGAAAGAAAATCGTCACAGCCACTGTCAAAAGTAACAAGATCATCAAAGAACTCGAAGAAGAAAGAGAACATCATTACACGACTATGGCTCGGTTAGAGTTTGAGCTACAGCAAACGCAAAAGGAGAACCAACACACTTTAGATGCTCGTGCCGAACAGATCAGTTGATTGCTTCAAGAGAAAGGGGTTATTCGAGAGAGAATTGTTCATATTGCTCAGTATATCACCCGAAAGAGCCAGCTGTGCGAAGAAATATCTCGAGCAACATTTGTGTCAGCTGTGAAATTCTTTGTGCAGCAAGTCATGTCCGACCTAGATAGGCTCCAAAGGGGATTAGCATATAGGTCCGCGGCAAGACCGAACAACGTCTCGTGGGCATTAGGAACATTAATGTATTCATAGGGCATGCATTCTGTATTGATATTTCTTTGCATTAGTAGCACAACACCATCTTGTAAACCGATGATTTTGAAATATCAATGACAAATCAAGAGTTGTTGTTAATCCTTTTTGCTTTATATCAATTCTTGTACGATATGCAAATAAATAGGAACGCAAATCAATAAAGAAAATAAGAAAGAAAGAAAAAAGAGAGAAAATGAAAAAAAAAGAAAAAAAAGAGAAAAAAGAAAAAGGAAAGGAAAAAAAAGCAAGAAAGAAAAAGAAGAGAAAAAAAAAGAAAAAAAAGGGAACTGAAAAAGAGAATGATGAGGTTGGTTCAAAATGGAACAAATGCTGGGATGATGCATGGCGATCGAAGGCAAAAATTGTGATTATTCATTGCATATTATCCTTTCATGTGCTAACTATTAACGGGTGTTGTTGTTTATGAGAATCAGATTTCAGGTGGTAACTAGTATTTTGGCTAATCATCCCTACAACACAAGATTTAAGACAATGACAATGGCCGTATCTCAAGAAATTGAACCAACTGTCATGGACCCTGCCCAAGAGGAGGAAGTTGTGGATGTGGCAGGAATGAAAGAAGAAATGTACAAGCTTAAGCAGCAGATGGCTGAGATGTACCAGGCTTGGTCTAGGGGTCAACCCTTACCTACATATCCCGCTAACCCAGCATACATCCCCCCAGTCAATCCCAACACTGAGCCACCCACTATGAACTCATCCTCCACATATCCAGACTATCACCACTACTATGCTTCCACCTCTCAGGTACCACCGCCACTATCCAAACCAGTGCCACCCCAGCCATCACAGGTCGCCCCGGTGTATGTAGCACCTCCACCTGCTACCCTGCATAAGTCATCTAGTGAGCCGCTGTTCCATGTGCCAGATGCCCACTACTACCCACCTGAACCAACATATTGGCAGCATGAATCTCATACCCCGTTGATAGAGGCAACCGAGGAAAAACCTGTCAGCAACTTAGAATAGGAGGAGATGGCCAGAAAGATGAGGAGTTTGGAGCAGTCCTTCCGTAACATACAAGGGCTAGGAGGACAAGTGAGTGTAGCGTACAAAGACCTATGTATGTTCCCAGAGGTGCAGCTCCCAGCAGGATTCAAATTGCCTAAGTTTGACATGTACAACAGACACGGAGATCCGGTAGCCCATCTTAGAGGATACTGCAGCAAGATGCGTGGCGCAGGGGGAAGAGATGAGCTTCTGATGGCATACTTTAGCCAAAGTTTGAGTGGTTCTACACTGGAATGGTACACGCGTCAAGATCATACCAGATGGTTCATCTGGGATAATCTCGCACAATCATTTGCTAACTATTTCCAGTATAACTTGGAGATCATACCGGATAGGTTTTCACTCACTAAGATGGAAAAGAAACCTTGTGAAAGCTTTCGAGAATACGACTTTAGATGGAGAGAACAAGCGGCGAGGGTGGATCCGCCGATGAAAGAAAGTGAATTGGTAGACTATTTTTTGCAGGCCTTGGAGCCTACTTACTATGGACATCTGGTGTCAGCCATTGGCAAGAATTTTAATGAAGTCGTAAAAATAGGGAGTTTTGTGGAAAAAGGATTGAAAACCAATAAGATTATGAGCTTTTCTGCGATCAAGGCCACAAATCAGGCCATACAGACAGGGAATGGAGGAGCCATTGGGAAGAAGAAGAAAGAAGAGGTGTCGGTTGTGGAGAGTAAACCCTGGAATCGTAGCCAATACCATCACCCACCTCGCCCGTACCAAACATACCCGCCAGCACCCTACAACCCAGCTCCACCATACTATCCACCCACTACCCCACACTACCATAATCCACAAGCCCAAACTTATCCACCACCCCCTCAGGTATGGCGAGCCCAAGTCCCGCGAAATGTTTATCACATACAAAACACCTACCCCTCTTCTAGAACTTACAAAAACCCGAACAGATCCAACTTCAAGCCCGATCCAAAGATGAGGAATAGAACCCAAAAAAAAGAAAACATCCACCCCATTGGGGAAATCCTACACTAGCCTCTATCACCAACTGAAGGAATTAGGGATGTTGAATCCAATTGAACCAAAGCTTTCGAACCCACCTCCCAGGAATATTGATTCGTCGGTCAGGTGCGAGTATTGCTCTGGGGCACCGGGCCACGACACTAAAAATTTTTGGCACTTGAAGACTGTTATTCAAGAGCTCATTGATAGTCGGAGGGTTGAGGTACAGGCTCTAGAGACTTCGAACATTACTCAGAATCCACTGCTGACTCATCATGAGACACACATGATAGAGTTAGCACAAGAGGAGAACAGCAGGAAGCCATCCCAGTTGGTCATGATGATAAAAGCCAGCAGCAAAGCAGAAAAAGAAATTGAGAAAGAGAAAGCAATAGCTGAAGTACCAGTGAAAAAGCAACCAGTGGTTGAAAGTTGTGGTGCCAGGGGTGAAACCGCTGTTGACAGTGAAAGGTGCATCCATGGAACCAGTAATTATAAAGCCAGTGGTGCAGATGCCGGTGGTAGATACTAAAGTTGTACCTTGGAACTACAACAAGGTGGCAGTAGTGTACAAAGGATAAGAAGTGACTCGGGAGATCAAAGAGACATACGGTCTAACTTGTTCCGGGCGGTGTTTTGCCCCGAAAGAGTTAAGAAAAATGAAGGTAGTGAAGGAGAGTCATATGAAGAAGCCGGTCTCTCTGAAGAAGAAGCAGAAGAATTTCTGAAGAAGATAAAATCTCAAGACTACTCGATAGTAGAACAGCTGAGAAAGACACATGCACAAATCTCTTTGCTCTCATTGTTGATTCACTCGGAGGAACACATAAAAGCATTGTTGAAGATATTGAATGAGGCACATGTCCCTGAAAAGATCTCAGTCTGTCATCTTGAGAAGATTACCAACAAGATATTTGAGTCCAACATGATTACGTTCTCGGACAATGAATTGCCCATTGAGGGGACTGAACATAACAAGGCACTCTACCTTACTGTGAAAAGCGAGGAATCAGTGGTCACGCGGGTGTTGATAGACAACGGTTAAAGTGCAAACATTTGTCCACTTTTGACTCTTGGAAAGCTGAATATCAATCCTGACAGAATCCGGCGGAATAGTGTGAATGTGCGAGGGTTTGACGGAGGAAGCAAAAATACTTTGGGGGATATCATTTTGGAGGTCACTATTGGGCGAGTAGACTTTACAATGGAGTTTCAGGTGTTAGACATCACTGTGTCCTACAATCTATTGTTGGGTCGACCATGGATCCATGCAGCTAAGGTCGTTCCATCATCCTTGCAGCAAATGGTTAAGTTCGAATGGGAGCAGCAAGAAATTACCATGCACGGAGAGGGAGACACTTGCAATGCCATAATGCCCTTCGAGGAGACGGATCGAGACAAGGGTCCCTGGGTGTACCAGGTAACAGAAACTGTAGCACTAAACAAGATTGGTGTAGGAGAGAAATTGTCAATCCCTACAATGGCACCTGCCGCTGTGATGGTAGCGAGAGAGATGATCAAGAATGGATTTACAGCGGGAAAAGGGCTAGGAATAGCCTTGCAAGGAATCAACCAGTCCATCTACCGGTAAACAATGACACCTTCGGCTTGGGATTCAAACCCACCCACGCCGACATCCAGAAAGCCAAAAGAACCAAAAAGAAAAAGTGGACCCTTCCTAAACCTGTCCCAAAGCTATCCGACACCTTTGCCAAGCTTGGTACAAAACGACATCTGACATCTGCTGCGTCTAGGTATGCTGAGACTAGACCTGATGAAGAGCTCCTGATGAGGTTTGAAATGTTATTCGGGGACGTGAACATGGTAGAGATGGGCGAAGGTACCAGCAAGATAGACGTTCAGTTCGTGGGGTCTAGAGTTGCACTCAACAACTAGGAAGCCACTCCTTTCCCAATCAGGAAGGAGTCTTGGTAGTTAGATTTTGAAATACATCATCATTTCCCAAAAAGCAATTTTATTTTTGTAGTCCCCACCCCCATTGAAATCAAAATGTACCCAACTTTATTCATCTTATGAAATATCAATGAAATGCAGTTTCTTCTTCTTTCTTCATTTTTGCTTTATTTTTATTTTTATTTTTCTTCCTTTTGTACAGTTCCATATGTGCCGATTCTGATGATATGTCATGCATGAAGGATTCTCGGCCCAGTTCTGACAATCGAATTATTATATAAGAGATTGAGAATGATAGTGAGATAGAATATGAGGATGATGAAATATTGGAGGAAATAACTAAAGACTTGAATCAATATGAGGAAAAACCCAAATCGAACTTGAGTGAGACATAATATATAAATTTGGGGAGTGAGGATAATGTCCGGGAGACGAAAATCAGTGTACATTTAGAAGCCTCCCTCAGGGAAGAGTTAATAAAGTTGCTGCATGAATTCAAGGACATCTTTGCTTGGTCCTATGATGACATGCCCGGACTTAGCACTGATTTGGTGGTGCATAAGTTGCCTATTTATCCTGAATGCCGGCCAGTGAAGCAAAAGTTGAGAAAGTTCAAAACGAACATCAGCGTGAAGATAAAAAAGAGGTTAATAAGCAGTTTGAGGCAAAGGTCATACGAGTTACTAAGTACCCCACCTGGTTAGCAAATGTTGTGCCAGTCCCAAAGAAAGATGGAAAAACCAGGGTGTGTATGGATTACAGAGACCTCAACAAAGCCAGTCCAAAGGATGACTTCCCATTGCCAAACATCCACATATTAATCGACAATTGTGCCAAGCATGAGATTGGTTCTTTTGTAGATTGTTATGCGGGTTATCACCACATCCTAATGGATGAACAAGATACGAAAAAAACTGCTTTCATTACACCTTAGGGAACATATTGCTATAGAGTGATGTCGTTCGGGTTAAAGAATGTCGGAGCTACTTATATGAGAGCAATGACCACAATGTTCCATGACATGATGCATCGAGAAATCGAAGTGTATGTGGACGACGTCATCATAAACTCCAAGAAGCAACATGATCATGTGAAGGATTCGAGGAAGTTTTTCCAAAGACTCTGGAGGTACGATCTTAAACTCAATCCTGCAAAATGCGCTTTTGGAGTACCTTCAGGGGAGCTATTAAGATTTATAGTAAGTCGGTGAGGCATTGAACTAGATCCGTCAAAGATCAAAGCTATCCAGAGTTTGCCTCCGTCGAAGAACAAGAAGGAATTAATGAGCTTGCTAGGAAGGTTGAATTATATTAGCCGGTTCATCGCTCAGTTAACATCAACTTGTCAGCTGATCTTCAAGTTGTTAAAGAAAGATGCAGCAGTGAAATGGACCAATGAATGTCAGGAATCCTTCAACAAAATTAAGGAATATTTAGCAAATCCTCCAGTGCTAGTTCCTCCGGAGCCGGGAAGACCTTTGATCTTATATCTGACAGTGCTTGACAATTCTTTTGGTTGTGTGATGGGATAGCATGAAGAGACATGCAAGAAAGAGCAGGCTATATATTACCTTAGTAAGAAATTCACATCTTAAGAGGTAAAATATACTCAGTTAGAAAGAACTTGTTGTGCATTGACATGGGTGGCTCAGAAACTGAAGCACTATTTGTCTGCATACACCACATACTTGATATCACGGTTGGATCCTCTGAAGTACATATTCCAGAAGCCCATGCCTACAGGAAGACTTGCCAAATGGCAGATTCTGCTCACAGAATTTGACATCATTTATGTAACTCGTACGGCGATGAAGGCACAGGCAGTTGCATATCACTTGGTAGAGAATCCAGTAGATGATGAGTATGAGCCACTAAAGACAAATTTTCTGGATGAGGAGGCAATGAATGTCGAAAAAATAGAACAAAGTGAAAAGCCAGGATTGAAGATGTATTTCGATGGAGCCGTCAACAGTAAGGGAGTTGGTATCGGAGCAGTGCTTATTTCAGAAACGGGTCAACATTATCCTGTTACCGCTCAGCTTCGATTTTTTTGTACCAACAATATAGCTGAATATGAGGCGTGTATATTGGGATTGAGGATGGCAATAGACATGGGTGTTCAAGAGATTTTGGTTATGGGTGACTCGGATCTTTTGATACATCAAATTCAGGGAGAATGGGAAACAAGGGATCTGAATTTGATACCTTATCGGCATTGTTTACATGAGTTGTCCCAAAGATTCCAGTCCATTGAGTTCAAACATATCCCAAGAATGCACAACGAAGTTACAGATGCTCTGGCCACACTATCTTCTGTGTTACATCATCCGGACAAAGACTACATAGATCCACTTCAGATCCAGGTATATGATCAGAATGCTTACTGTTTTGCTGTGGAAGAAGAGTTGGATGGAGAACCGTGGTATCATGACATCAAGGAATACCTAAAGGCAGGTAAATACCCGGAGCAAGCCACCCGAGATCAGAAGAGAGCTGTAAAACGCTTGGCGAATGGCTTTTTCCTCAGTGGAGGAATTATATATAAAAGAACGCCAGACCTGGGACTGTTGAGATGTGTGGATGCGCAACAAGCTGATAAGATTATGACTGAGGTGCACGCTGGAGCTTGCGGACCCCATATAAGCGGGTATATCTTAGCAAAGAAGATTCTGAGAGCCGAATACTATTGGCTCACCATGGAACGGAACTGTATCAGGTATGTGAGGAAATGCCACCAATGCGAAGTACATGGAGATTTAATCCACTCCCCACCTCATGAATTGCATACGATGTCTGCGGCCTGGCCGTTTGTTGCTTGGGGCATGGATGTTATTGGACCGATAGAGCCTGCAGCTTCCAATGGGCATAGATTTATTTTGGTCGCGATGAGGTAAAGACATTCAAGGAGGGGACGAAGAATGTTGTGGTGGATTTTGTGCATGAAAATATTATATGCCGGTTCAGAATTCCCAAGGTAATCATCACAGACAACGGGGCCAATCTAAATAGTCACCTTATGGCAGAAGCTTTCCATAGATTTAAGATCACACATCATAACTCTACCTCGTATAGGCCAAAGGCAAATGGGGCAGTGGAAGTTGCAAACAAGAATATAAAGAAGATCCTTAGGAAAATGGTGGAGGAGTCCAGACAATGACACGAGAAATTACCTTTCGCTCTTATGGGTTATCGCACAACAGTGCGCACATCTGTCGGCGCCACACCCTATTCATTGGTGTATGGGATAGAGGCTGTTATAACCGCAGAAATAGAGGTACCGTCATTGCAAATCATAGTTGAAGTAGGAATAGATGACGAAGAATGGATAAAAGCCTAGCTGGAACAATTAAGTCTGATTGATGAGAAGAGATTGGCAGCAGTTTGCCACGGGCAATTGTATCAACAAAGAATGGCTAGAGCATATAACAAGAAGGTGCGCCCTCAGAAGTTTGAAGTTGGAGAATTGGTATTGAGGCGTATCTTACCACAATGGGCTGAAGCAAAGGGTAAATTCATGCCAAACTGGCAGGGACCGTTTATGGTATCACATATGTTGTCCAATGGGGCATTATATTTGATAGACATTGAAGGGGAGTGCGTAGAGACCTCTATCAATTCAGATGCGGTCAAAAGATACTATGTATGATTCATTTTCAATTGTATGATTGTATTTTGTTGTGATTTTGGAATTGAAATGATGAAGGCATTTTATTCTCTATCCAAACACTTTATCCATTAACATCCCCTTTGAGCCGTGTTTGATACATTCTTTCATACCCCTCTCTCAGAATTGTTTATGACACAAAAGAAAGTAAAACAAAATGAATGAAAAAAAAAGGAAAAGCAAATGCAAACAAAAGGAAAAGACAAAAAAAAATGGGAAAAAGTCAAGAAGAAACTCATAAATTGATGGCGTAGAATGAACTACGTCTGACTTGATCCCGAAAGGGTACATAGGCAGCCTCACTGAGGTTCAGTCACAATAAAGGAAAAATCCAAAAATTCCCCACATATTGAAACTGGGGCAGAAGTTATGTTTTATAATTCCGAGAGTTGTAAATATTTTAAAACCCTCGTAAATTTTGAGCCTTTTTACCTTTCTTTCTTAACCCATCCAAAAGCCACGTTACAGTCCAAAGAAAGACCTTATGATCAATTTCAAGAAAGTAACAAATGCAATGTAATAAAGGAAGAACGAAATGTTGGACAACATCAGTGATACAGAAAACAAAAGACAAAAGGAAAAATGGAAAATGAAAAAAATGAGAGAGTCTCATTGGTGAAAACCTTAACCGGCACTGTGAGGCGATTGTGAGGTTGAGGGAAATAAAATGAGAGAGTCTTGTCAGTGAAAACCTTTAACGGCATTGCAAGGCGATTGTGAGGCTGAGAGAGAATAAATGAGAGAGTCGTATTGGTGAAAACCTTTCAAGGCACCATAAGGCAATCGTAAGGATTATTACGGCAAGAGAGAAAAGGCAACAAAAAAATAGGATCGGTTTATATCGAAAGCAATTTGGAGTCCGAATAATGGATTGAACGAACTGGGTCGGTGTTTAAATACATGGCATGGTCAACAGAATCAACCGACACACCCAGATAAGTTCTACCACCTCTCCAAAACACCCTTACCCTTTTGAGATTCATTTTTCTGCATTTCATTGCTTGTCTTTTAAAAGCTATCTGCCAGCTCCTGATGATAAGAGCTGAAATAACACTGGATTAGAAAAGAAAGGAAAGAAAAGGTAGAAAAGAAATAAAGGAGTTCTGGCAAACAGAGCCAAGAGAAAAGAAAACAAAAAGTGAAAAACAAGGAAATACAAAAAAGCTTGCAGAAGGTAGTCAACTGAAAGACCACACAGTGGGAGAAATGCAAAAAAGGAAAGCAATAAGAAGGCAGGGACGGGAGATGCCAGTTGCCAGCAGCTTATATTTTTGTTTTGTGATTTAGATAGGAACAAATCGTCACCAATCATTTTAAAGTGAATGTGACCAATGTGGAAAGATAGAAAACATTAAAAAGAAAGTTCGGCAATAAATGGAGGAATTCATGGGTGAAAGTCATTCAATCAAGAAAATTCCAAAAACAAGAGGAAGGTATCATCTTTTAAATTCATACCCCAGTTATCAAACTGAGGGAATACTTTTCTGCATCTGCATTTCATGCATCAGGCACCCACCTGGATAACAAGGGAATACTTTTTCTGCATCTGTATTTCATGCATCAGGCGTCCACCTGGATAACAAGGGAATACTTTTCTGCATTCGCATTTTCATGCATCAGGCGCCCACCTGGATAACAAGGGAATACATTTCTGCAATTTTAATTTCTGTTCAGGCGCCCACCTGTATAACAAGGGAATACATTTCTTCAATTTTAATTTTTGTTCAGGCGCGCACCTGTATAACAAGGGAATACATTTCTGCAATTTTAATTTCTGTTCAGGCGCCCACCTGTATAACAAGGGAATACATTCCTGCAATTTTAATTTCTGCAACTTTGGTATGTGTTAGCTAACATGAGTAACACCGTAACATGAAAAGCCCATACTGGGGCAGAAGGAAAAGTGTCACGCCCCAAATCGGGGAAATATGACCGGCGCCTCACCGGGTTTCCCCAGTCAAGCGGACCTGGGTGCCTTTCATTCCCACGCGTTACCCTTGTGTTGATTGTTTCTCATTAATCAAATAGCTTACTAACCATGAATGATTTCACATTAAACAAATAAAATCATATGAGTGATTCATTAACAAGTTTGCAGTTTTTACAACGCCCGACATAACATAATGTATACATAGACTGGAGTCCTACAGTTTACATGTCTACAGAGCCTCTAGTATACAAAAAGGGGAATACAATACTTACCGGTAACAAGGCTCCGGCTATACCTTGCAAAACCAAAATGAAATCTTAACAAAAGTGGCATGAACCACACAGGGCCCCGAGGAAGAAAGGGGCTCACCAAAACTGGCAGTGGAAGGAGAAGGATACTACTGCCGATGTGATGAAGTGCCTGCTACGGATCCACATACAATCATAACACGAATGTAGCGTCCCCGGCAAAAGGGACGTCAGTACACTTGAATTGTTCTGGTATGTATGGACAAACTTTGTCCCAAGTAAACTCAAGCCACTGAATTACATCAATCAAGAAATCAATTCAGCTAACTATCCATGTTTCCCACCTTTTACTCATTTCATATAAGCCTCAACACAAGCACGTTTAAGGTCAACAAATAGAACAACAACCAATCAACCACATAAATTGCAAGTAGTCAAACATAGGGGCAATCAGTGCACCCCAGGTTGCAAACTCTCCTGCTGTCTCCTTTCACAATTTCACATTATTGATTTTTATATCAATTTTCAATAGCGATTTCGATCGCTTTCCATCCTTATTACCCCTGACCACCCTTATTATCTCGGCCACCCTTATCACCCCAACCCACACCTTATTTCTTCATGTTGCGGCGCGCAACCCGATCCCACCGTACAGTTTTAAAACACAACAAGTACAAACAGCAGATAAGGCACTTCACACAATTTCAACAAGTTCAAATAAGCAACTTACAGGTTGGTTCATGTTCACAATTACTTCTCAAGCCAATATCACAACCAAGTTACAAGTGTTCCAAAATCAAGAGTATTCATACCGTATTGTTCAATGACTTACCAATCCTCAAGTGTTTCGTTTCTTTTCCACAAAGTACCATATATGCCATCATAGCCATTATTCACAGTTCTTTTACCAAATTCAACTCTCATTTATCTTTCGGCTCAAATCTCATATTACATCACTCATAGTTCAACAACAACTTTGAATATCCAACACAACATACAAGAATTTCACACAATTTGGCAATTTAACTCGAACCAAACAAATTTCACGCATATAGGCGATTTCACAAGAATCAAAATTAGCCATACATACCTGGTGGTGCGTTTTCTTCCTTTAACCTTCTATTTTATGCTTACCCAAGATATCCTACTCTTGCCGACCTTGTTCTTGAAGACTCTTACTTCTACTCACTTCTTTTACTAGAAATCAAGTTCAATAATCATGCATGAGTGTAAAAATTCTATTTTCAAAAGCTATTATATGCAACCCTCTCTTTACCCAATTTAAAACTGAAAATCACATAAAATAGTTAGGGTTTTACCTTGTAAAGATTGGGGAAGTTGAATCCTTGCCCTAGAATCCTTTGGACTAGATGTTTGGAACAATCTTTGAAGATGAAAGACTTCTCTCTCTATAACCGCTCTCTTCTCTCTCTAATTTTGGTAAGATGATATGATAAAATGAAGAGGAAAGGTGTTATATTAAAGAAGAGGTCGGGTCAAAATTTTACAAAAATCTGGGCCGGGTCAATTCTGCGGTCGCATCTGCGATCGCAGAACCCACATGCGGTCCGCATAGTGACCGCGAAATGACCCCAAAATTTACACAAGTTCTGTTACGGAATGCGACCAAAATGCGGTCCGCATTCTTGATCTGCGGTCGCAAAGTGCACCGCAGATTCATTATGCGATCGCATATCGACCGCATTTTCAACATGATTTTGTGAAACCTTCTGGTAAGCTCTGCGGCAAGAATGCGGTCCGCATAGCAGATCTGCGGTCGCATTCTTGACCGCAAAATTGACATTTTCTGGAAAAATTGATTCTCTACATTTTTAAATCTTAAATCACTACCAAGGGTCCGAACACATTATTCGAACCATGATACTATAGCTACTACGTTTCATGCACAAAAATTTTACGGGGCCTTACAAAAAGTTTGTTGTTTTGTTTTGTTTTTAAGCAGGTATCAGTTTGAAGGCAAGAAGTACCGTCGAAAAAAAAGGGGGAGGCAAGAAAAAGAAAACCAACAAAAAAAGAAAGTCAGCATCACAGAAAATCAAGGAAAAAGAGACAAAGAAGAGCAAGAGACAAGAAGTTAGATAGTAACAATTGTAATTCGTAGAATCATAGCTTAGAATAGCTTCTTCATTTTGCATTTTATCCCTCGGTGTAATAAGGAGTAGGTCAGCAAAGTCTCAACAGTGTCAATGCAACAGTAAGTCTGGCAGTTTTTAACTGCCAGACCTTCCCGAACTACACTGACCTGATTCCTGTTTAGCCCAGGATATGTAGGCAACATCTAAAGCACGGTGCGGTCAAAAGGTTTTCAAAAATGCTTTCACGGAATATGCCAATGTGCAAAAATCTCTCATTACTGCTCACTCGTCTTTGCACGGAAACTCTTCGTGTTCCCGAGCAAAGAGGGGCAGCTGTGAACACATGATTTTTTCACTAAGCAAATAAATTCCAAAATTAAATAAATAATATTTTTGAGTGTAATTGCATGATTTGTTTGGAATTAGATACATTTTGTGTGTTTGAATAATATAAAAATTAGAAAAATCAAAAAATATTGGAGAAATACTTGCATTTTTCATTAATTAGTTTTAAGAGATAAAGAAAATCAAAAAATATATATATAGATTTAATAGCGGTAAATTTAAAAAAATAGTAGAAAATTGTCAAAAACTGCCAAAAAATTAGAGAGAGTAGGAAATTAAGTATTTTAAATAATAGAATAAATAAAATACAAAAATACAAAAAAAAAAGAATTGGTTTAAAATAATTAAAACAAAAATATATAAGTATAATAAATTTGGGCCAAATACAGTCCAAATGGTTGGCCCAATGTTTTAGCCCAAAAAAGATCCGGTCTAGGCATTTAAATAGATAGAATCTCAGTCGTTCACTTCCTCAGATCCAACGGCTGAGAATATTAATGAATTTATAATGGTTAATTAATATGAGAGACTTGATCTCAACCGTCCAATCCAAATGATCTAACGGAAGAGACATGTGGCCTCATGTGTGTCAATACGATGTCGTTTAAGTAATGGTCAATCTTGACCGTTGATCATCAGAGATCGAACGGCCAAGGAATCATCGAAGGCTTCGAGTATAAAAAGCCTTTGTCATGCCATTCTCGTATGTTCCAAACCCTAGCCGCCTCTGCTTCTTCTTCGTCTTCTTCTCATCACCAACCGCCGGCCATGGAGGCCACCGCCTTTTATGGTGGTCTCCGGCTACTCCCTTACCTCAAACCACTCTCATCTCACTCTCCTCCACAAACCATAACCAAAACCCCTTAAAACAAACCCTGAAACCCTTGTTCTTGAAACTCCGGTCATCAGAGTTCGTATCCGGTGACCTCAACCTATGAGAACGACCTCAAGCTTAACACCAAAGAACCACCTCACCCAGATCTATCACCCCATATAAGCCACTACCCTCGAGTATTACCCTAACCGTTCGAATCTTCAAATAAGAGTCACCGGAACCCTAATTCAGGCCGACTCAAACAAACCTCTAACCAAAAATCCCACCTTTTTTCCCTCTTCTGAACACCCCCTTTCAACCAAAACCCTAAAAGACTTCGTCTTGAAGTCTAACAAGAAAACTAGAAAAATAAGGAAATAAAGAAAGAGAAAAGAAATCTGGAAAGAGAAGACGAAGAAAAGAATGTAGGGGAGAATAGGAAGCTCAGGGGACCGGCCCTGCTAAGCTATCCCCCCCCCCCCCTTTGATTTTTGCTTTCTTCTTTGTTTGTATTTCTTGTTATGTTTCTATTTTTTGTTATGTCCTGTTAGTTTGTCATACGAATTAGGATTTTCTTTGGTCTTAATTTTGGTTTGTTTCTCTGATTTAAAGATCTGTTCTTGATATCCATGTTCTTCTTCATCTTTTGTTTCCTTCTCTGTTGGCTTTTGATATCTCTTCTATGTTTCTTATCTGTTTAACTTGCATGTTTAAGTTTAGGTTTAATCTTTCAAAAATATAGTCAGTTGTTCATATTCTTGTTCTTCACTTGGTATGATAGATTAGAGATTTTTTTCTTTGGCTATTCTTTATGACTTTTCTATTCTTCTTCATCGTACATGTTAGATTAGGGATTCTTCTCTGTTTATCTTCCCTGCCTTTTCTGTTCATCTTCACCTTCTCTATCACCCGCATATGTTAGATTAGGGTTAGTCTTTGGAGAGTTTAGGTTTAGTTGTTTTTGATCATTATCATTTCTTGTTTACTCTGTTAGAACCATGTCATGATAGTTTAATTGTTCTTGTGCCTGGATAGGCCATGTTTCAATTCTCTTGACTGCTTTGTGGGATCTAGTCTTTGCGAGTCTATATCAATGAACTTTAAGTGAGTTTTGGGCATTTCAATAAGTCATTCAACATAAAATGGTTGTAACTAAACTTGCTTGATGTTTAATTGACACTTTGCTATTTAAAACTGAGTTTGTGAGTCTGATTGATTAAGATTCAATATTATCCAACTTCTTCTCTGAGTTTGATTAGTTGATAAACAAGTTTGGTTTCATTTTGGCTATGTGTGCAATTGTCTGTTGAAATGGCTAAGTTTGTAATGATTTTATGTTAGTATGAGCATTGTTAATGCCTATCAGGCTTAGGGGATTTGGTTATAGCTGCAGTAGTACTGGGATTCACAAGTGGTTAATTCTGCAAACATATAGTAAGATAGGGTTAAAATTGAAAATCACAAAAATAGGCTATGAATTAAATAAATGACCAAGAGTGGTCAAATCTGCAATTGACCTACTCTGCTAGGTCTTACACATTGGCCAAAAAATTAAATAGGCTAGTTGTGTAATAATGGGGTTAAAGTCTGAAAACTCAGACTTACCAAGGCTTAAGTTGAGCCATGATCACAGGTGGCTAGGTCTGCAAAGGTCTTAGCCAAGCCTGTGTTCAGTAATGGGCTTTAATTGCAAAAGCCAAGTCTAAACTTGAGATTGGCTAAGTTTAAAATAGTTTAAATATAACAATAAAGTACGCTAGTCATGTAATTAGCTTAAAATGAAATAAAGTTCTTAATTAACAGAAGTTGAAGCAAAAATGGTTAAAATTGAAATAATTCCTTAAGTCAAAATTGGCCAGTCCTTAAATACTAATGCAAGGACTAGCCCTTAGTTAAATAACGTTGAAAATGCTGAAAACCTGACCTAGGTAGGTCGGGTAATTCTGCTATGTCCTTAGGGGCATATAGGTAACTTAAAATGGTAAAATGGTAGATTAAGTAGAACATATAGGGATATAGGAGACATTTGTGCTCCTGATTTCTGCAATTTAGCAGAGATTTGAGGGTATAATGGTCTCACTAAAAAGGAAAATCAGTAAAAATCAATAACAAATAGGGACACTTTGGTAAAAGCTTCAAAATAGAATCAAAAAGAACCTTCCAGTACATGCTGGAAGGGATCTTGTAACTGAATTGGGGTGTAAAGTGTAGATTTAGTAAGTTTTAAGGGGAGGGAAATGGGATTAATCCCTATTCTTTCCCCCCAAGAATTCTGCCAATCTATACCTATAAATACCCTATTCTAAGACTGATTAAGGGCTGGTTTTTCACATAGAAAAATTCAGAGTGCCATACACTAGCAATAGCAAATAGTTTTCTACAATTTTCGAGTTAGAATTACTGTTTAAGTTGTTTGTTTGTGGGGATTTCTGCTTAACTTCTTCTGGGTTTCATATCTGCTGTCTACTGTGTTGTGTTGCTCGTCTGGAATTCAATCCTACACTGTTGCTGTTGCTTACTCCTATTACCCTAGAACTCATTGATCTCCTTTTGCTGAATCAGGTACATATCCTGTTCGAAACGATGTAATGCTGAAGTTTGGATGAAATCAAATTCAAATTTAAACTCATTTATTGTTATTCTGTAATTCTGTCTTACTTTTGATTAATAGTCTAGTATAGTTTAGATCTGTGATTTGTATGGTATGTATAAGTAGGGAATCAAACATAAACAATGTAATAACTAGTATGATAGTAGTAGTGTAATCATAGATAGTATATCACGTAGTTAAAGTAAGTAAAACTCATGAAAACAAGTTAGTTAACCATAGTCTAGATCGTTAATAGCTCCCTCACAGCAGTAACATAAAAACACTCGCATAGTTGATCAGATTTGGGAATCAGTATATAGATACAAACAAGTTCAAAAAGAGAAAATAGTTAGAAGAAACAATAATCCATTCACGGCTGGGTCTGATACACTGGATGAGCTAAAGTCGTAGTATAATCAGTAATATAATCATGTATATATCATTAAATCACTTAGTCTTAGAGAAACAGAGTTGTCGTAGTAAATAATCGAATTGTTTAGTTAGATAATGCCTTGTATAGTTAAACCGCTTTTCTCTTAATTTTTTTAGTTAAGTAACATCAATATTGGGTGTAAATCAGTCCTCAGAAAACATAAGTGTAAAAGTAGACAATTCTCATATGCATCAAGTTGTTATGGTTTAAAGTTAACATTGATGATCTTGTACAGTTATTTTCTCTTCTGATAAATAAAAGTAATTTGATTTCATTCTTAATTCTGTATGTCTGTTTTACTATGAGTTCTGCATTTTTACTTTTGTTATTGTTATCTCAGTTCGGTTTGGGCCTAATAAGCAACGCAAGCCTGAACTATAGTATGAAGCGAAATGGGCTGTTGAATGAAAATCTGAAGACAGTCTGGGTCACTATGACCCGGACAGATTCAGTGACCTATTAAGAATGGATGCAGAGGCACATGCCCAATAAAGGCAATGACAATGGCCTGGGTCCAAATTCTGAAATGATAGTGGATTGTAAACAACTAAGGAAAAACCAAAAATAGAAAATATAGTGAAATAATAGGATTGGACTATAAAATTTAACCGGGACGAGCCTCACGTGAACACCAAATAGTGGGCCCCCTTAGTAATAAAGTAAAAATGTAAATAGATACGGAAAAGCTAATAGTAAATTTCATAGCTTCTCCTAAAAGACTTAAAAGACGCTAGACATTATTAGGCACGTTTAATATACTTTTCTTAAGTACGAGTGTGCACTTGGTGCGACTCAAATCCCAAATCCCGGCGAAGCCGAAATGTACCAAAGGTCACAGGCGTACTGGTTGCGGTGTGACTCAAAGTACGTTTTCGCAACGTCGTAATTCTTTAAAAATATTAAAAGTAAAAACACATACATATTGTTTAAAATCTATAACAAGTCAAATGAGATTGAGAACGACGGTTGAGCGACCGTGCTAAAACCACGGAATCCGGGAGTGCCTAACACCTTCTCCCGGGTTAACAGAGTTCCTTATCCAGGTCTTTGTTTCGCAGACTGTAATAACAGAGTCAACTTCCTCGGATTCGGGATTAACCGGTGACTTGGGACACCATTATCTTCCCAAGTGGCGACTCTGAAAATTAAATAAAAATCCCGAACCGATTGTCCTTTATGTGGAAAAACTCCTTCCTCTTTGTTGTCATATCCTTCTCGGGTATTTGAACACTGAGGTATACCCTACGTATCTTTCCAAACGGATCGGTACAAGGCCCCCCAGGGTAGTAAAAAGGGAGGTGTGACAATAATAATCTACAAAGTTAATCATTTTTCTCGCCTAATGCGAGATTAATAAATGGCACGACCGTTCTTAATTAACGACACTTAATGCCCGCCTAAGATGATCGTTAAAGCTACGGCCCATCCGCTATGTCGAAGGTAACTTCTTAATGTGGTCCCAGCCACCAAAGGCCAGCTTATGCAGTTCATAGCTATAAATACCAAGGAAGGGAACTAAAAATGGGTTCCTCTCCTTCCCCATGGAGACTCTAAAAACAAAGAGAGAGAAAAGGAGAGAGAATTAAAACGACACCAAAAAAAATGGAAGATCAAAAGAAAATATGATTGTAAGGTTCTGGACTTCTCTAAGAAGAGACAGATCACTCTATTATCATCAATAAAGATCATCCATCTCTTCGACTACTAGAAGAATTGTTCTTAATTATCATTTTCTTTACTTGATTCTCAATTTATTACGATTTGCTATAATTGATCCTGAACCTATATATATTATTTTGCATTCATAAAGTATATAATAACTTTTGAGTCAAACAAAAATATATTAATTAGTAAACATGGCAATTAGTAAAACAAGACGTAGGAAGTGATAAGATGACTTGTACTGGTCAAAGATATTTTCATCAAATTCAGTATAAGAAGATGTGTGTGAAATGAAATCATTTTATATGAAGTTATAAGAAACCCATTGATATTGAATGACTTGTAGTGAGAGACTTCACATACATCCACTTTCCTATAAATAGATTAATTTATGGAAAATAAGAAAGCCATTCAATGGAATTAACATACCTCCCCTGGTTGTAGTCAATCTTACATCCGAATCAACTTGAATAAAAAAAGCATTTACATAGAAGAAAGTCCTACAGAAGTGATAATTATATTGCCATTTTCCAATAGGGAGAAAATTAATCAATGTTCTATCAAAGTTTACAATTCAAACATGATAACATCATTCCTTGACTGAACCGCTCAGTGACATATTTGGCAAAGCTTATTTATGTCAACTTTTTTTTCTTTCTTTCCAAAAATATTCTTTTTTTCAGAATTAAGTATTTGATCAAACTTAAAAAAACATAAAAATTCTAGTAGAAACTAAAAAAATAGCTTCTTTGTAAAAGGACACTTTTTAAAAATCTTGTCAAATATTAATTGACAGTCAAAAATATTTTTTAAATTAACTTACATAAACTGTTTCAAAAGTACTTTTTACACTAATTTTAGAAGGTTGGCATTATAAATCATCCCTGCTGATCTTAAGTTAAATGTCAATACTTTTCTAAACCTTTCAGAACTGAAAGGGTAAGTAACTTTACAGCAAAACACTAATAAAAGAAGGTAAGAAGCAAAATAACTGCACCAAATAGATCAAAACAAGACAATCCTCCACGTGAATATATCACACTTTATCATGGATAATGTACAATCTTATATATATGTACTTGCTAAGTTCCAGATATCAGTTTGCTTTACTCTTTTACTAAATTCAAACTGAAAATTAGTCGATGACTGAGTCAAAACAAAAGAAAGAAATATTGTTTCTGTGATGAAAATGCAAAACTGCCCAGTTGGAAGTTGTAGAGATTAGAGAAACTTAAAGCTTCTGAACTGTTGAAGAGATAGTACAGCATTAATTACTGATCATAATGTACAAAGATTGTACATTACTTTTTCCTACACTGAGGACTCCAAACTTTAGGAATCAATATAAAAACAGATCAAAAGTTTTAAGCAGAGAGTATATATAAGCCATTATCAACAAGCTATATTTGTCGTTAAGTCGATATACTCCTTTACCAAAACCTAACCACCCCAAAAATCCATATAGTAAAGATGGGCAGCTTTCTTAAGCAAAAACACAAACACCTGATATGCAAAACTACTCGTCACAATCTACACTACCATCACCCTCAAATCCCCCTCCAATTTCACAAATCTTATCCCAAATATCCTTTTCCACCGGTACAACCGACAATCTAGGCTGTCTAAAAAGCCCAAAACCTTTCAATCCTTCATCTTTCTTCATCTCCGCCAGGTCTACAGCCCTCCTCATCTCACCAAGAGCCTTCACATCAACCGCGCCACCAGCACCATCGTCATCATCATCTGTGTACCATTCACGCGCAACTGAAACAACACCCACCACGCGCCGGGCTTTGGACCCGGAATGGTAGAAGAAACAAAGGTCTCCTGTGTTCATGGACTTCATATACTTCTGGGCTTGCTTGTTTTTCACTCCGTCCCACTTTGATATACCGCCATTTGCTTCTTGGTCGTCCCATGACCATTCTCCTGGCTCTGTTTTCAGTAACCAGTACTGTGTTTGTTTCCCCATTTTTGACCTGACCTTTGAGCTTCTTCCATTTTGTATTCCTTTTTATATTATTATATTTGTTTGGCGGGAGCTTAATACATTTTGGCGCGAAATATGTTTCGTTTCTTTTTAAATGATGTACTTGGTAATGACATGGTAAATGATAAATCTACAGAAATTAACAGGACATGCTTTCAATTATGGTAGTACATTTTTTCAAACATTAGTCACTTATCTTGATCGAATTAAACCGATGT